>JACXGM010027427.1:0-14488 GCA_016801145.1 Umbra pygmaea | reverse complement strand
ACGCTGGTTTCCAAGCACACGGTGTGATGTATAAAAAATTACTTGACGTGAGAATATGCGGTCCGTCACGGAAACTTTTGAGCAGGCGTGAGAATGTGCGGGCCGTACGCAAAGTCTTGTCTGGCTCTGTAACGTGACAAATTCTAACTGAAAAGTGCCATAACTCACCAAACATTACAAAATAAAGTGTCCACTACAGCTACTGTAATACGTCTATGACGTTGACTATTCTAAAAAAATAATTACATCCGCTAATAAAAGTTCGATCATTGATGTGGATGACTCACATCAAAATGCCAAAACCCAAATGGGAAATGCTATTACCTCAATCTGCCACAACTCAATAACTTCTGTTAAAATTGAGGGTGTCAAACGAACGCCAAATTCATTCAGGAAATGCATGTGACCCTCTGTATATGGTTAGCATTGCACAAGGCACATATTATTTACCACCGATGAAATATATAATCGCTGTGCAGCTACAAGATTGGCATAGGAAAATGCAATTGTCTCTGTGAGCTAGACTTTGGCTCATCCATAACGCGCAGGAGGCATGACGCCCGGATCCACCTCCAGTAAGAGTTGTGCAAAATCACACTGTTGATTCAATTGATTCTGTGGATTATGTGAAAATAAATGAACATGGTGTGGGAAATTAGGTGTAGCCTATAAAATGACGCGTAAATCATGCTGCTATATTTGATGCGCAATGGCTGCTGGCATTGCAAATAGGAGAATCCGGAGAGAGCGTGCATTCAGAGACCAAACTGATTTGCTGGCCCGTGATGATGACTGGCTTATAAGTCGATTCAGGTTGCCAAGGGTTATCCTGTTGGAACTCTGTGCTGAGCTTGGGCCGGCTTTAGAACGTGAGACAGCAAGAAACCACGCGTTACCTGTCGCTTTGCAAGTTCTCACCACACTGGGCTTCCTCGCAACCGGCGCTTTTAAGAGAGAGCTACCGGTCAGGCATTTCTCAACCATCTCTGAGCCACGCCATGGCAGCTGTATGGAACTGTCTCATCCGTATGTCACCCAGGTATATAAAATTTCCCTTCACTGTTGGTATGCAGGCCAACATTAGACTGCAATTCGCAGCGATGAGCCGATTTTCAAATGCAATCGGAGCCATCGACTGCACTCACATTGCTATAAGGGCACCATAATGAATTTGCTTATGTGAACAGAAAACACTTCCACTCTATTAATGTGCAAGTGATCTGTGATGCGCAAATGTGTTTGACAAATGTTGTCGCAAGCAGGGGCTGTGCATGATGGCTGGCTTATTGGTAATAAATGTAATTTATGATCATTAGGCTATACGGTAAAATAAGGCTATGATCTGCGTTTGCATCTGAGTATGTGGTTAATGTATACTCGTAGCTGACCCGTTGCAAACTTGGCTCCTCACCCCGCTCACAAACCCCCAAAATGAGCAAGAGTAGCGTTACAATGATGTACATATAGGGGGCTCGGTCAGTGGTGGAGCGGACCATACGGCAGCTGAAAGGCCGTTGGCGCTGCCTGATTATGATGTGTTATGAACCTAGTGACAGTTTTCCACTCCGCCAACTTTTTTTCTCCTAATAGAATGATGACAGGCCACGTTTCCTCGCGTTCACCTCTGTTGTTGGAACCTCGATCTCACAGTCTGTGAAAATTTTATTTGTTGCGTGTTTAGCCATTGTAATTCAGGCAAATAAATGGCATATATAGGCTATCTGCATATTAATTTATGGGAAGAGGCAAGGCGGGGTCAGTGGCTCGTTCACGTGCGTTCAATCTCAGGTTGATTGTGATTTATAAAGGAAAGATGCGCAGGACCTGGCGTACGACCGGTTTTATACATGTGAATTTTTCTGTGCGTACGTACTTTTCCAGTTTGCTCCGTACGCCATCTTTTGGTATGTAAGCTGCGCAATCTTTTATACATGAGGCCCCTGGAGTGCAGTCCATGATAACAGAGTAATATTGTGCTTTTTTATTTGTACAATGGCATCAATTGTGTTTCTGGCCAAAAGTGTTATAAACTCATTTTGAATGTGCTTGCTGAAGTAGGTATCACTTAAAGGTACAATATGTAGTTTTCCAAAACAATAACAAAAGACGTACATAGCATTAAAAAAGCAAACATCACTATACTTATATTATATATATTTCGTAGTTGTGTCTAAGAAATGTTTCCACCAACTTTCAAACCCAGAAAAATGTGTAATATAATTTGAAGACACAGGACCTTTCATTTTGTCTTCTGTCAATAGAGTCATATAACCTTTGACTGCTCTAGTTGTTCTAAGTTCCAGGGAACTGCCAAACATAACGTGAATAAAGTTATAATATTTTTAACAATAAATTACTTTGTCAGTGAACATTTTTTCTGCCGGAGACACTAGATTGGAAGGTTGTCATTGACGACGATAACAAAACCCATGATCCTACGGTACTTACCGACGTCACCCAAGTACATCTTTTGCTATTGTTTTGATTAAGAGACCCCAAGCAGTCAAAAACTACATATTGTACGTTTAAGGAATCTTTTTTACAGCCAAACTGTTCCTTCTGCTATCTCTCATTGGGCTTTTTCATTTGATGTAAACTGGCGAAGTGCTTAGCTCAGTCCACATAAAATTTATGATGACCAATAAAATGAAGGAAGTCTCTTTAAATATTCTCCATTGAGTCTACCCATGTAATGAACTAATATCAAAAATATATTCCTAATGTGTTCAGTGAATGTAGTTTTTGTGAACTTCAGACTGAATCTGTTGAACATTTATTTTGAGATTGTTGGTATAGTGAGATTTTCTGGACAGACATGAAACTTTATCTTGGCAATAAAAAGCACATTACCATTGACTTATTCTTTTCACACTGTTCCAGACACAAGTGTTACTATATACTATTGTTTCAATAACAAATATGTTATACATATATGAGCAGTATTTTAGTCCCTCTTTTCAGATTTTTCTTTGATATTATATTTGTCATTTAAATTACCAAGAAAATCTTAATGTTGGAGTGTGATGACATATCAATATAAAAAAGTTTATATTTTCACAAGAGAAATATCAAGAAAAGGGCCTTGTCCAAAGTACCACATCGCTTACATTACAATGGTAAAACTTGGAAGGTCATTTCAATTGCCATTTTTACATTTTTTTCAACTGAATCACATTAACAGGCCGTCACAGTAACCAGAATTTTATGACTGATTATTTCTTAGGGACAGAAAAGGCACCGATTTTGATGGAATCAACCCGAAGTCCTGGGCGATGCACTTTAACTTTGGTCCCTAACTCTGATCACCGTTAGCTAGCTACAGTGTAATAATATATGGTAACATGTGATTTAAACATTTGTTTACTAGGTGTCAGTCTATGGCAACAGAATAAATGTTTTTAGGACGTTTTAGAACAGGTCATAAAGTAATTTACCGCGGTAAATACCGCGTAAAAGATGGCCTTTAACACGTTTCTTAAAGAGTATCAGTCTTGTATCAAATAGTGAATTCCACTGTATGCATCGCGCAGACACCCCCACTGAATGGGACACGATATGATATTCACAGGGCCCAATCCCTGGCAGATTAATTTAAAATGCTTAACCTTACTGTAGATTATATTGATGACGTAGAGGATGACGTGGGAGGTCGAAAAGAGTAAAAAGGAAAACGCTGAAACAAGGCAGAATTGGATGGGCACTAATAAAAGAGCAGACCTGAGTTATACACGAGGTGTCAGTAAGTTTGTACACATCTACATGGTGTCACCCGTTCGGGAAGGATATCAAAGCCCAACCCCCCGGTACAAAGACTACACTACATAGACTAGAGTTTCCCCCCTCCTCTTTGCAGCAGTCCCGTATGTCTTCTTTGAGTAAAAAAAACAAAAACAATTTAACAACAGAGGTTGGAACAATGTTTTTTTTCTGTTTGGCAGTACTGGAACACTGTGTATTCTGTTTGGCAGTACTGGAACACTGTGTAATCTGCTTTGCAATGTTAAAATCTGCATTCTGTTTTGCAATGCTATATCCTAATTTTATTAATGTACCTACCAATTATACTACATTCATATAGCAGATAAAGTTAGGGGCTAACTGTTGTATACATGTATATATAGCCACGATTAAGAAGGGGGATGTAGATTATATTGATTACGTATGGATGGGCACTAATAAAAGAGCAGACCTGAGTTATACACGAGGTGTCAGTAAGTTTGTACACATATACACTTACTTTTTATGTTTTATTTTTTGTCGCTGTCCAAGCATTTTATTATTTATGCCGGAACCATGCATAAGTGAGTGTTTGGTGTGTGACGGAGCATTTTGGATGCTGCACCGTAATTCTTCTGTGAACGGGTACTGTATTTGTGGGTTATCGGTTAATTTGTTATGAGGGATGTCCTGAGCGCTTCACTGGTAGTTTTATTACCTATAGAGAAATATAAATGCATATTATGGACAAAATGATAATGTGTATTTTCGGAAATTGGTTATTGTATTATTACTGCGTAAACAATATTAAAAATTCTACTTAAAATTCGGGCCGACAGGACAATGGAAAGTTACATATTGTCGCTAAACACTATCAAACAGGAATTCTTATGAATAACTTTGAAAACAAAAGTGTAAACTTCATAGCTTATTTATAATGTGTGGCAGCTTAGAAGAACCTGACGGATAATTGTCACTCATTGTTGGCAATAAAATATATTTTGGTTGGAAATTAAGATGTCTAACATTTTGGATACTCTAAATCCTGTAATTCTTCATATTGTTTTAAAGAAATCTGATTACTGAAGTATACTTCCCTTCTTAACACGATTTTTAGGCCATCTATAGCTGCTGAGACACAGCCGACTTGGCCCACGTTAAAATCAATGAAAACTGGCTGTTATACAAGACGCTACTGGTTAGTTCAAATTTGATGAGGTAATAAATTAAATGTGCAATCAACAATGTATTTGAACACATGTTTCGGATTTGCGTTGTCTATCATGGCGTTTCATGGTGTACCAGCCCGTTTTTTTAATGGATGGAAATAGTAACTGCAAATAGTCTACCACTTTCAATGTGTAATATTCTACTGTACATGTTTCATTCGTTTATTTAGAGAGAGACAACTGAGGACCCATTTTTAAATATTTAGGTCTCTTTCAAACTAAACACAGTTCTCAAAACCAACTTTCAGTGTTGCGTAACATAGACCACTGTTTATTGTTAATGCAGTAAGGACACATGTATTTGTTTTCACTCTGAACTACTCGTCACTACAATGATTATCGTGTTAACTGCACCTTATTAGGACGTGGTATCGGATCATGGTATCGGACTCCATATGCCGATACCCAATCCCGTCTTTTTGGCCAGTATCAGACACATTTCCGATCCCAGTTTTGGAATCGGGGCATTGCTACTTGATATATCATAATGTTACTGCTAGAGATGGTGTTAATCTTTTACACATCTTCACTGCATTGTTGTATCCGGGTCACAAGATTTTCACGCTGCAGTCTACGTAATGATAGTCAATGGCTCAAGCCTGGCTATGGCTTCTCTGACTGCCGGACCCCCAGTGGCGCTTGTACGGTTCATCCAATCACATGTTGCCGAACCGGACAATTCTTTTCACACTGCTCCTCCAACACAGTAACCTTTAGTCAACTTATCAGCGGCATGATTACGCTCACCAACTATACTTCTGAGATTGAATTTACATGTGTTTGATCTGCACACAAGAAGTCGCTGGAGAGCGACGTGGCTAGTTACACTATCCCAAATCCTGCAATGCAGCGATTTAGCACACAACATCACATAGACCTTCAAGACTCATATTTTTCTAAGCTCAATTAAGTAGAACTGAGACCTAGATTTTAACTACTGTACTCTGGCTTTATGGGGTTCACAGGAAATGCATGTCCAAGCATTCTCCACCATTCTGGAGTCCCAGGCCTCTTCCACTAGCATTTTAACTCTGGGGCTGCAAGGGGGGTCAAATGTGAGAAGAGAGTGGAGTCTGAAGAGGGTGTCTGTGCGGCTTGTTGACTGCAGGAAAACATCAGAGATGGGTGGGTACTTAAAATTCTATACAAACACTAAACTGTCTCAAATGCAGAATTGTTGGTAAAACTTTGTTTATATTGATGAAAAAGATTTATACTATTTCACATTAAAGGTCTTTAGCAATATTATTATTTTTTTACATAATTTCATGGAGATTGAACCATCTCTGTTTGGTCTTTGTTTTACAGTGGACACCTCTAACTGTCTCCTCAGTGGATTTGGCTTATCATCAGGAGAGGCTGACCAACATCTTGACAATAAAAAGAAAACTACTTCTAAATTCTTAAAGAAACACCAGCACAGACTCACAGGGGAGAAACCTTATGGTTGTGATCAGTGTGGAAAGAGATTTGCTAAATCAGGACACCTGGTGGATCATAAGAGAATACACACAGGGGAGAATCCTTATGGTTGTGATCAGTGTGGAAAGAGATTTGCTCAATCAGGAAACCTTGTTAGACATCAGAGAATACACACAGGGGAGAAGCCTTATGGTTGTGATCAGTGTGGAAAGAGATTTGCTGACTCAAAAAACCTAGTTACACATCAGAGAATACACACAGGGGAGAATCCTTATGGTTGTGATCAGTGTGGAAAGAGATTTGCTGACTCAAGAAACTTGGTTACACATCAGAGAATACACACAGGGGAGAAGCCTTATGGTTGTGATCAGTGTGGAAAGAGATTTGCTCAATCAGGAAACCTGGCTAGACATCAGAGAATACACACAGGGGAGAAACCCTATGGTTGTGATCAGTGTGGAAAGGTATTTGCTCAGGTAGGGACCCTGCTTTCACATAAGAGAATACACACAGGGGAGAAGCCTTATGGTTGTGATCAGTGTGGAAAGAGATTTTCTGACTCAGGAAAGCTGGTTAGACATCACAGAATACACACAGGGGAGAAGCCTTATGGTTGTGGTCAGTGTGGAAAGAGATTTGCTCACTCAGGAACCTTGGTTAAACATCAGAGAATACACACAGGAGAGAAACGTTTTGGTTGTGATCAGTGTGGAAAGAGATTTTCTCACTCAGAAACCTTGGTTAAACATCAGAGAATACACACAGTAGAGAAACCTTATGCTTGTGATCAGTATGGAAAGTGTATTGCACGAAACCAGGATAAGGGATTAAGCTGGGATATTCAAGTTATCCTGGATGACTTTAGCCTTGACTTGGTTGCACAAAAGCAGGTTGAATTAAACCTATTCAAGTAACCATGGAGATGTGTTCTTTGCAGTTAATATGCATTACTTCACTATTGCTGTCATGAGTTTGATTTCAATCCAATCATTGCAGTTGTTTAGATGGTTTCAAATGGTTGATGAAGTTGCAACAGTGATTTCAATGAAGTCAGTGATGAGGGCAATTTATTTATTTATTATTTAACCTTGATTTAACCAAGTAAGTATGTTGAGAACAGTTTCTCATTTACAGAAAGCAATAGTCCCTGCACAAGGGGTGTATAGATTTTCTGGAAATGGAATCCGTTATTTGTGCAGACTGCTGGGTACCAAAATTCAGCACAGCACAGTGCAAAGCCATGCTCTCACCATCCCATTCCTGTTTCTGTGTGCCTTGTCTGTGTTAGTGTTCTCTGTTCTGTGCATTTGTTCCCTTGTGCGTCTCCCACACAGGTGGTGCAGATTCAGTGCTAATCATCACTTATCACTGACCCCCCCCCCCCCCCACAGATGTTTTGTGTGGCACTGCGCTTTTTGTAAGTGGCATGTTCTTATATAACCCACACAAATCCCTGGGAGCATATCACTCCCATCCTCCAACAGCTCCACTGGCTGCCAGTCAAGTCACGCATTACTTACAAGATCCTTCTGCTCACCTACAAATCTCTTCATGGACTCTCACCAAAATACCTCACTGATCTCCTCCACCCCTACAAAGCAGTCACGTTCTCTGCGGTCCTCTGACAAGGCCCTGCTGGCGACCCCCCGCACCAGGTTGCAGACTTTTGGGAAAACGGCTTTTTCTGCCAATGCTCCCAAACTCTGGAACAGTCTACCACTCCATGTCCGCTCTGCCCCATCCCTGCCCATGTTCAAAATGCACCTCAAAACATTTCTCTACATTAAGTCTTTAGACCCCTAACCCCCCCCCCCCCCCATTCGTTAAGCGACCCTGGGTACCTTGAAGGGCGCTATATAAGTCCAAGTTATTATTATTATATGCTGTGGGAGATGCTGAAATGATAAATAAAGGCACTATTTGCTGTACTGTCATAAGCATGTGTTTGGCACTGAAGTCCTTGGCACACATCTTTATCACCCTCCTTGGCCACAGAAGAATGTGCTTCATCAGAAGTTTTCTACAAGATTTCAGGTAACATGAATTACAGATTACAAAAAAGTGTTACAGTAGAACAGTCAGAGGATACTCAGACTACTCTGTGTTATAGCATTCCCTAATGTCATTGGTGCGCTTGGACTGCACACAGATCCACATTAAACGCCCCTCAAGGGCCCATGAGGGAGATTATGTCAATAGAAAATCTTTCCACAGTATCAATATTTAGATAATTTTTTTTTTGTATTTTAGTACAGCAACACAGCAAGGATACAATCTTGCCAATGCAAGAATGCGTCTCCCACACAGGTGGTGCAGATTCAGTGCTAATCATCACTTATCACTGACTCCATCTCCCCCCCCCCCCATTATCCAGTACTTTTGGTTTCAGCAATCATCACAACGTCCCATCATGCCCTTCTGTATTTAATGTGCCATTTTGTATGTGCTCACTCTCTCTATTTGGGATGCCTGAGCTCTTGTGATTTGTGTTTATTCGGATACTTTGTGTTAGCACTTAATTACGCCTAATGTGTTTTTTTTTAGATATTATAGTAGTTTACTTTGGTTTCATAACCTCAATTTTTGTCTCACATCACTGAACCAATAACTTTGCCTACGTAGTGTTGTGTTGTGTTGTGTAAACTGACCACACAGGGAATGTCTCAATGCCTGTTTTATTTTGATGCTGTCACTTGTCAGCTTGGAGCTTCGAAGAGATAAAAAACGACATGATTAATACATTGTTTTACAGATATGCTTACAGTGTGTATTGAAGTCACTTCTTTTCTAGTTTCTGTCAAAGCACTTTGTGACAAATTCTGTTGTAAGAAGGGCTTTATAAATAAATTTGATTGATTGATCGATCTCCAGTTCCAGTTTCCTCAGTGTTTTTTGTCTTGATTTCTATACGGAGGTCCAGATCTTGGAGACTCCTTTTGCTGCCAGCACTATGAGCTTTTTCAGATGTTCTGTGTATAGACATCTGTACATATGCCAGCACTATGAGCTTTTTCAGATGTTCCATGTATAGACATCTGTGCACCTGCCAGCACTATGAGCTTTTTCAGATAATTACCTCGCTAAGCACGTGCTTGTTGTACCTGTCGGAGCTGCGCAGCAAAAGCTTAGTTCTGTGGTTTGTGCTGTGGTCATGGACGAGTCTGACCAGAAGACGGCGCCAAAGCCCACGCAACAAGCAATGGATGATAAATTAAACAGGCTTATCGGATCCAGAAGAGGTAAATTATCTCAGCTTACAGGCATGATGAAGAAACACATCGATAATTTGAAGCTTGATGATTCAAATGTGCACATAGTGGAAGAGATGTTTCACAATAAATTTCACAAAGCATATCTTGAGTTTGAGGATATCAATGCTGCAGTCGTTGCTTTACTGGATGAAGATGAAGGACAAGCTGATCAGAATAACTGGTATGAACCAAGAACAGCACCTGTGAAAGACTTTGTTGAAAACAACTGAAAACTGGTGTGCTGTAATGAGGAAAAGGTCAACAGATAAAAGTGATGCTAGTGAAGTTAAAACTGCAAGCGAGGACCCAGAAGGTAAAATTAGTCAGGATGACATCCAGGCGGAAGACAGCATATCTCAAGTTGCCAAAAGCAGTCGACATAGTAAAAAGACAACTTCAGTTGCTTCCTCAGCAACAACTGGGTCCTCAGCACGGAGGAAAGAAGAAGCAGAACATGCTGCCTTGTTGGCGCGTTCAGAAGCATTGAAAAAGAAGCAAGCGCTGGAGATTGAGAAGCTGCAGCTGAAAGCTAAAATGGAACAGCTGGAACTTGATACAGCTACTGCAGAGTCTAACGCAAAGCTCAAGGTTATTAAAAATATGACAGTGTGAAAGGAAGTACTCATAATGTTGTACCACAGATGTGCCCACAATGTACACCTAAAAACGATGGTGCTTTGCTGACCTTAAGTGCTGCTGCAGGAGGACAAGAATCATATGTTCCCGGCTTGTTGGTATAGTCTTCACCAGACACACAACAAAGTGAACTTTGTGGCAATAGTTACACAGGTATAAAGCACTGACAGAGGGCTGTTTGAAATCATGCAGAAGCAAAATGCTATTACTGAGATGCTTTTGAAGCAACAGACGAGGTCCTATCTCCCTTCTAAAAATATTCCAGCTTTCAAAGGAGACCCTCTCACTTACAGATCCTTCATCACGGCCTTTGATCATACCATGAGTAACAAAACTGACAGTTATCAGGACAAGTTTTACTACTTGGAGCAGTATACCATTGGGGAGCTGCAGGAGCTTGTTCGTAGTTGTGAGAATATGTCACCTGACAGAGGCTACCATGAGGCCAGAATGTTACTCCACAGGCAATATGGGGATGAGTTGAAGATAGCAAATGCTTATATGGATAAAGCTTTGAAATGGCCTCAGATTAAACCAGAAGATGGTAAAGCAATGGGTGCCTATGCTCTTTTCCTGATTGGTTGTAGGAATACAATGAATGAAATTGAATTCATGGACGAAATGGATAACCCTACTAATATGCGTGTGGTTATTTCCCTATAAGATAAGACAGAGGTGGAGAACAACGGCATTTGAGGTCCGTGAGGCAGAAAGAGGACAAGCAAGATTTTCCCACCTAGTCGACTTCATTGATCGGCAAGCCAAAGTAGCTTTGGATCCTCTTTTTGGAGCTGTTATAGAGGGTTCGCAAACCACCAAAGGTAAAGAAAGGGAGACAAAAGAGAAAAATCTCAGGAAGATCGGACGAAGAGAAAGCACATTTGCTATAGGTGTACAGGACACGACCATGGAGGCAACAGCAAGAAAAAACAGCCCTGTAAAAGGTGTTGTAACAGCGGCTCTTGACACAATGGCTCAAGACAATTCCGACAGTCACAAGTTAATGAAGAGTGTGGTCCTCTCAGATCTTGAGGTGTGTGGTCTTGAAGAAAACACATACATTGAACTAGCAAAGGTGTTTAAACACAGCCACATCCCAGCGACAAACGACAACATTCCGCAACGGGAAGATATTGCGGTGTCTGAAATGAGTACGCCTGCCACGCATTAAAGTAGAAGCGGGAATGTTTATCGGTACCAACGTTCCAAAAGCCATTGAGCCATGGCAAGTCATAAATAGTGATGGAAAGGGGCCTTACGCAGTTAAGACCGCCCTGGGATGTGTGATCAATGGATCTCTCAGGAGAGATGACGGCCCAAGAACAGACAGTGGTAAGCTGTGCAGCTACACAGCTAATCGCATTCAAGTGAGTGAAATAGAAGAACTGTTAGTGAAAAAGTACAACACAGACTTCACTCGTGTGAAGAGGAGGAGGAAATGATGATCATAAGCACTTGGTTACAATCTCGACACAATTATGATAGATGATGGACATTGTAGTCTGGGGTTACCCCTAAGAAATGACGACACCAAGATGCCCAATTATCGCTGCATGGCTCAGCTGCGGGCTGGCAATCTCAAGAAGAAGCTAAAGAGAAACCCAGACTTCCATAAAGACTACATAAAATTCATGAGAGACATCATTGACAAAGGCTACGCTGAGAAGATACCAGCCGAGCAGCTCACTTATAATGACGGTTGTGTGTCACCCTGTTACGCACTGCCTCCCCAGGAGGGGAGTGGGATGCTACACCTCTGTGCCAAAATGGTCAGAAAAAGGAGTATGGAGTCGTAGGTGCGAGTAAGGACACAGACACTGTTGTGGAAAATAATCCTTATACGATAGAGAAATATTAATAATCCAAGTTCAAAGAATTATTCCATACAGCAGTTCTTATGATCAAAAAGACTTTATTGAGCAAACATAAAGCCGAGCATCGTCAGCATCAGATAACCAAAGAATACCAGAGACATCAAGGTTGTACAGCCATTTTATATGAACCCTTATCAGTTATGCCCACCCATATGATAATTACTGGGGTGGCCCTGATCAACCTCGTGACCTTTTCAACCATTGACTTTCACTATTTCAAACCATGATGTAATTGGTCATCCCTTTATGTTAATTTATGTAGTGTGTGCACACGTGTGCTCTCGAATGTCCTTGACAGTAACATCCTATAGTATACTTGGTGGCACAGAACCCATAACTCCTTAAACAATGAAGCTTTCAGGCCAGTTTACTCCCAACAGTTCTACTGAGGCCTTGAGGGTATTCAATGCACCATTGTGATTTGATACTATTGCATTACCAGGTTATT
Source organism: Umbra pygmaea (assembly GCA_016801145.1). Classification (NCBI taxonomy): domain Eukaryota; kingdom Metazoa; phylum Chordata; class Actinopteri; order Esociformes; family Umbridae; genus Umbra; species Umbra pygmaea. Next base: position 1,911 of record JACXGM010027427.1, on the reverse strand, counting down.
ATATAACAGATTAATAATTATACTGTCTGAAAACAGTGAGGCCTTCAGACCTCCTCTAGTTCTAACAGGCTCTAATAGTATTTCAATACATGTGTTTTCCAGCTCATATGTTTCCAGTATAGGTATGTTCATAATACTCAAAAGTTGTGCTGATTACACTGTTATTCATAATGTATTGATTAACATATCACTTGATTAAACACATGATTAATATATTGATTACATAATTAATATATTGCTCAAAACTTCAAAGTGCAGGTATAAGGCATCCTATTGGTCCAAACATATTTAATGGAAAGTATAATGCATCATATATGGAAATTCCACCACAACACCAGCAGATACCATTATACAAAGGGCTTTATTTTGCCACAGTAATTATTTTTAAATATAAAATGATAAGTTTGGGAGGAGAGGCTGAGCGGAACTAAAGCAAAGAACATAAACTGAAAGCCCCACCCCTAACCTAACTAACCCACTAAAACACACAACTAAACTATCTGGCACTCGATCAAGGCACCCTAACAAAATACATGAAGTGGGCGCTCAGATCTAGCCCTGGTGTGTATAGACAGAGGTGTATCCCTACGGGTGGTGTAAGCCCATTGCCATCTGTCCTGACACTCCCACGTGTTCTTCTCCCCCTCTGGGAATGACAAATGAAAACAAATGGTTAGTATCTCACAATGCTGAAACAAATACCAACCAGAAATACTATATACAATACACTAGACTAACTACAATAATACACTTTCAAACTAATAGGCCTATCACTCCACTCACTAACACCAAACACAGCTCTCAGTCAACACTAGTGATGGGCGCTTGACACTCAAGTGTCGGAACAGTCTCGATGTTTTCGACACTCACTACATCGGAGCAATGTATCGAGACGTGTTTCAAAAACACTGCTGGTCACATGACAAAGTGTCGTCGAAACACTTTGTCATGTGACATTGAATGATACCGGTGTCGCACTTGTCAAAAACACTTACGTATCGGGTATAAAACGAGGCGCAAGACCGTGGCTGAGAGATTTGTGAGAGTATTGCAAGATTGAGCCATCACACAAGATGGACCAACGACATCAGACATTTATTATTATTATTGGATATATATTTATATATTTGACATTCTGTATAAATCCTTTACACACACACACACACACACACACACACACACACACACACACACACACACACACATCGTCAACTGCTTATCCCGGCGAGGGGTCGCAGGCCTTTATACAAATACAAATTGATAACTGTTTTATTGCCAGCGGTTGGTGATAACCTGTGGTCACTCCTGGAAAACAGAGTCAGTGACACCAGAAAAATACAGAGTGCTAGTGCCAATGCTATGGTTGAAGTTCAACGGTACTTAGCAAATGCGTACCTTGTCTTAATTAATTGCAATAAACATTGTGAATTCATTGTAAACCTAGTGAATTGTAACCAAATGCAATTGTATTGTGTGTGAAGAAATAATAAGAGTATGTGATAGCAAAAACGGCACATTTAACATATTATAATAACTGGTTATTAAAAACATTAACAAATAAGTTGTACACAAATGTTGTTGTTACCCAAAATAGACTAATTGTAGCAACACATAAACATGGACCCACTACCTTTCTATGAAATTAACAAACAATGATTATCATAATGAATGAGGAGCGCTATTATTTTGAAATGAAATATCCGAGTTCGTGTTGCGGGCAGTGGCGGAACTAGAGTTTTATACATGGGGTGGCCAAGGGGTGTCCTCGGCTACTTCAGGGGGTCCATAGACCATGACAGAACATTAGTTTGTAAACCTAACCTGGTTAATAAGTAGAATGAATAAATCCAATGATTGCTGATTACAGGTTGAAGTGATATTTACCTTAACCCACAGTTCTTCAAAGTAGCA
>JACXGM010027426.1:0-14488 GCA_016801145.1 Umbra pygmaea | reverse complement strand
CTTCTGAGTTAAAGTTAAATGCCAATATGGCTTTTTCAGCTACTGTACTGTCTATGGTTTGCAGCTTCACCCATAGGTTTGTACATTGCACAGACTTTGCCCAACATGTCTGGGAAAAGGGGGTTACACAGGGATTTTTACACTTGAAGCTAAGTAGATACAACACCTAATTTTTACCTCAGTATTACTAGCATGAGCCATTTGATACTTATAAGATATATTGCATACATTGTGTGTTGTACATTTTCTTGATTTGTTAGAATCAGGGTTCAAAATTAGCACCATTTACCAGCCAAATGCTGGTAAAATATGCATGTAGTTGGTAGATTTGCTTCAGTCACCAGACAAAAAAACAATAGTTATCTATTGAGTGGCTGGTAAAATTTGAACATTCACTAGCTGTTTGGTTAGTTTTGAACCCTAGAATAAAAAGACTAAACTCTACATCTCACCACTAAAACTGAGGCTAGCCAATCGTAATCTGCTGTACAACATTTTAATACACACTACGTTTTTTTAATTATTAAAGCAGTTTAATTCTCAAGAACGCAGCTTCCTGCCCATCAACAGGATTCATTTGGCTTTGCTCTAAAATATTTTGTCATTATTTACTTTGGTTGTCATGCTAGCGGGGCGATTTCTAACGTTATGATTAGTAGTCCTGCTTATTTGCCGGTTTAAAAAAGTAAAGGTTTTGAGGACATTTTGCGTCCAAATGTACAAACAACAAAGTTGGAAACAATGTCTGTAGTACTTAAAAGATTTTTTTACATGACCTCAGCAAAACAATTTGTACACAGCTGTGAGGTATGTATTAAATTCATAATTTCGAGGTCCGCTGCAAGCCCCATTGCGTGGATGAAGGCACGGAACAACTTCCGGGGCACGGAACTATTGCTTAAAACCTCTTTAGCCAATGGGGATGCAGCCTTGTAAGGCCCACCCCCGCGAGAGGTGTGTGCCAGAATTGCAATCAAAAAGTTTGGAAGCGTAAACGAGAAACCTGGGAGCGAAACTGCAAACGTGATAGAGAGAGCAAAAGACTGATCATTATGAAATAATTAGTAGGAACTGTAAACAAAATTACAAGTTATCAAAAATATAAAAGACCAATAGTTTACAACTACAAAAATGTTTTGTTTGCAAATTTTAAGTTTTGCTTTTGAGATGAATATTTTTTTAATAGAGTTAGTAATTTTTGTTTGCTATTCAAAACGTTTTGTTTGATATTATTGGCACAAATCTGATTCCATAGATAAGAGATCCTGTGTTTTCTCACAATTAAAAAAGCTTAAGACTGATATAGCATTCCTGCAAGAGACACATCTACGAATTAAAGACCACTCAAGGCTACAAAACCTGAGATTTAACCAGATTTTCCACTCCAATTTCAATTCTAAAGCCAGAACTTTCAAACGATATTTGTGACCTGGACCGTAACTATGCTCAGACGCCATCTCCAGAGCTATATAAACAAAGGTTGAATCTACAAGCTGAATTCAACCTCCTATCCAACAGGCTACATATTATGAACAAGGTGACAAGGCGAGCCACCTGCTTGCACACCAAATAAATTGACATGCTGCTGCAAGTCTAATTCCCCTAATTGAAGACTCTTCTAACTGTTTGAACTCAGATGGGATAAACAATTCATTTAAAGCATTTTATTCTTCAGTTTATACATCCGAGTTCCCACCAGACACTGCTAATATGACTCAGTTCTTGGAGGCGTTAGACACCCCTGTTGTCGCTTGTGAGATTGCAGATGATCTGGACTCCCCTCTGAGGCTTGAGGAGGTGGTTGAGTCTACTAACTCTATGCAAAGTAGCAAAGCCCCAGGCCCAGACGGGTTCCCAAAGGAATTTTTTAAGAAATTCCACTTACTTTTATCAATGTGTAATGAGTCATTGGACCGCGGTGTGCTTCCTACAACCCTGACACAAGCATTCATAGCTCTTTTACTTAAGAAATGCCTATTGCCTGCTCCTCTTACAGGCCCCTTAGCCTCTTCAATGTGGATGTGAAGGTAATAGCGAGGCGCCTAGAAGCGACGGTCCCATCAATCATCTCAGAGGTACAGACAGGTTTCGTTAAGGGCAGACACTCATCTTCTAACATTCGGTAGAATGTTAGACACCCTGTTTAACATTATTTATTCAAAACAGTTCTCAAAATCTCCGGAAGTTGTGGTATCGCTTGATGCTGAAAAGGCATTTGACAGAATAGACTGGGAATATTTATGTGCTGCTCTTCAAAAGTTTGGTTTTGGTCATAAATTTATTGCTTGGATCAGGCTGCTGTATTCATCCCCACAGGCCAATGTCTGTACCAATGATAATTATTCTGACTACTTCACCCTAGAACGCGGGACAAGACGGGCTGCCCTCTTTCTCCCCTACTCTTCGCCATTGATATTGCGCCCCTTTCGGTAGCCTTACGGGCCTCACCCTCCTTTAAGGGTGTTTTATGGGAGGGAATTGAACACAAGCTGTCTTTATATGCTGATGACTAGCATATAAATGTACACAATCCAACAACGTCTTCACCAACTATTCTTTCATTTCAGGAGAATTTCAGTTCTTTTTCCGGCTATGAGCTAAATCTTCAAAAAAGCAAGTGTTTCCCAATCAATCCGGCCGCACTGCTGCTTCAGCAGACAGATCTGCCCTTTCAACTTAATCAGTCGGGTTTCAAATACATAGGAGTGAATGTCACTCGCTCACTGCCGGCTCTCCTTTCAGCTAACTTTTCCCCCCTTCTCGTTCAGATAAAGGTGGATTTTAAAAGGTGGGTTAACTTACCTCTCTCTCTCATAGGGAAGATAAATGCTGTTAAAAAAACACCAAGAATCAGCAGGTTTTTACTTCAGCGATGTAAATTCAGTGTTGGGCTCGCACTTCCTAATTTTCTATATTACTATTGGCCCACCAACCTCCAGAAACCGCTATTCTGGTTGCACTCCCCAGATACATAATGGTGCCTGCTAGATGGTCTCTACTGCTTCTCCTCCTCTCTCCCTGCTTTATTATGCTCCGCTCTTCCTACATCTCCCTCACGTTACTCAGTCAACCCTGTAGTACTATCCACACTCAAAATTTGGTAACAGTTTCGGTGCCACTTAAGTTCTCCACTACATCCATTTTGGGCCCTATTAATAATAACCATTTATTTACTCCATCTGTGGTCGACAGTGCTTTTACTCTCTGGGAAAAATATGGCATAAAAACTTTCAAGGATCTTTATTTAAATTGAGTTTTTTCTAGTTTTCCTAACCTGGCTATCAAACACGCCTTGCCCCCATCTAATTTCTTCCGATTTCTGCAGACGAGACATTTCGTCTCCTCTAAGTTTGCTGGCTTCCCTTTATTACCTCCCATCCAGCCCTGGAAGGAGCTATTGACATTTTTACCTCAACAGAAATCAGTAATTTCACAAATTTATTCTTGGATTATGTCCTGCGATAAGCACTCCACTAATAGACCTAAAAGTGCTTGGGAGCAAGAAATGGATCTTGAATTTTCAAATGATTTCTGGGATGGAGTGATCGATAGAACAAGTTCCACTTCATCTTGTGCCCGACTTGGACTCATTCAATTCAAGGTGACCAACAGAGTTCATTAATCTAAGTTCAGACTGTCCAAAATGTATCCCACAGTGATGAATGTGTGTGACAGATGTCATTCCTCCCCATGCAAACTCTACCATATGTTTTTTACCTGCTTGAAATTGAGCTATTACTGGACCTTTGTATTCTATACCCTTTCAGAAGCACTCAAAATCAATCTAATGTCATGCCCCCTGATAGCGGTGTTTGCCCTATAGGTAGGGCTCCCCGTCTTAACATTGGGATTCCTGCTACTCCCCCCAGTTCTCCTTTCTCCCCCAGCTCTCCAGGTAGCCCACCTAGTTCAATTTCCAGCATGTCTCCTGGCTCACAGTCTAGGGTTTCTTTTAGCTCCCAAACTAGCATGCACCCTAGCTTCCAGGCTAGCTTTCCCCCTAGCTTCCCTAGCTCTCAGGCTAGCTGTCCTTCCAGCTCTCAGTTTCAGGGTGGTAGTCCACCATATAGGGCTCCCCGTCTGATTGCTAGCTTCCCTAGCTCCCAGGCTAGCATATACCATAGCTCCCAGGCCAGCATGTCCCCTAGCTCCCAGGCTAGCATGTCCCCTAGCTCCCAGGCTAGCATGTCCCCTAGCTCCCAGGCTAGCATGTCCCCTAGCTCCCAGGCTAGCAATTCCCCTAGCTTTCAGGCTAGCCTTCCCCTTAGCTCACAGGCTAGCTCCCCTAGCCTCCCTAGCATCAAGGCAAGCCTCCCTAGCTCCAAAGCTAGCTCCCCTGGCTTCCAGGCTAGCCTTCCCCCTAGCTCACAGGCTAGCTTCCCTAGCTCACAGGCTAGCTCCCCTAGGACTACGGCTAGCCTTCCTAGCACCAAGGCTAGCCTCCCTAGCACCAGTGTTGGGCAAAGTTACTTTTAGGATTACTTTTTAGTTAATTATTAACTAATTAAGACAAAATGGTCAGGTAAATGGAGTTAATATCTTAACAGTGACCTTAAAAAAATAGAAAAGTAAAGAAAATATCAATCATGGTCTCCAGTAAGATATGAACTCCATTTACCTGATTATTTTGTCTCAATCAGGGACATCCCAAAACTTGTGAACTCATCAAGTAACTGAAAAGTAATCCTAAAAGTAACTTTGTCCAACACTGCCTAGCACCAAGGCTAGCCTCCCTAGCACCAATGCTAGCTCCTTTAGTTGCCAGGCTAGCTCCCCTGGCTCACAGGCTAGCTTTCTTGGCTCCACTGGCTCCCAGACTGGCACTCTTAGACACCCCAGTAGCTCTCAGGTTACCCCAACTAGCTCCCAGGCTACACAGGGTAGCTCCCAGGCCAGCCTTTCCAGCTCTGTGAGCACCCATAGCTCTCAGGTCCAGGGCGGTGGTCCACCACACAGGACCCCCCCCTCTGATTATTAGGGTTCCAGCTTCGACCCCGTCCCATAGGGCTCCACTTGTGGCCCACATTCGCAATCCTATACCCAGGATAGGGTTGGTTAGGGGTCTTCCGCCAAGGCAGGAGGACAGTTCCTTATCGGAGAGGGACCTGGTAGTCCTCTCTATTTCCCGGCTGGAGGGTGGGGCTTGTGGCTTTGCAGAGGCCCTGTGGGAGGCGGAACACCCTATTTTGAATGACCACAGGGAGTTCACCCGCCTGCTACAGACCATGTGTGGTCCCTCCAAGATGGCCGATGGTCCTCTCCCTAAGATGAGCTCTCCACCACAGTCTCCAGCCCCCTGCTCTCAGCCACAGCCTCCAGCAGCCGCCTGCTCTCCGCCACAGCCTCCGGCAGCCACTTGCTCGCCGCCACAGTCTCCGGCAGCAGCCTGCCCGCCGCTACAGCCTCCAGCAGCAGCCTGCTCTCTGCCACAGCCTCCAACAGCCACTTTCTCGCCGCCACAGTCTCCGGCAGCAGCCTGCCCGCCGCCACAGCCTCCAGCAGCAGCCTGTACACCGCCACAGCCTCCGGCAGCAGCCTGCCCACCGCCACAGCCTCCGGCATCCTGCTCTTCTCCACCACACTCTCCAGTAGCAGCCTGCTCTCCGACACAGTCTCCAGTAGCAGCCTGCTCTCCGACACAGTCTCCAGCGGCAACCTGCTCTTCGCCGCCAGAGTCTCCAGAGGCAGCCTGCTCTTCGCCAACAAAGTCTCTAGCACCAGCCTGCTTTTCATCACCCACACCTGAGCCCCTCCTGGCCACTGACATGGAGGGCATAATCTTGGCCCAGCCGCCTGAGTTCGGGGATGACGCAGCCATGAAGGAATCTGGACCCCCTGTTTCGCCGCTGCCGTCCGGACCCCGTGCTCAGCCGCCGCTGACGTCCAGATCCCTGTCGATGCCGCCGAGGCGGAACACCCTATTTTGAATGACCACAGGGAGTTCACCCGCCTGCTGCAGACCATGTTTGGTCCCTCCAAGATGGCCGATGGTCCTCTCCCTAAGATGAGCTCTCCACCACAGTCTCCAGCAGCCTGCTCTCAGCCACAGCCTCCAGCAGCCGCCTGCTCTCAGCAGCAGCCTGCTCTCCGCCACAGCCTCCGGCAGCCACTTGCTCGCCGCCACAGTCTCTGGCAGCAGCCTGCCCACCGCCACAGCCTCCAGCAGCAGCCTGCTCTCCGCCACAGCCTCCGGCAGCCACTTGCTCACAGCCACAGTCTCCGGCAGCAGCCTGCCCGCCGCCACAGCCTCCAGCAGCAGCCTACACACCGCCGCAGCCTCCGGCAGCAGCCTGCCCACCGCCACAGCCTCCGGCGTCCTACTCTTCTCCACCACACTCTCCAGTAGCAGCCTGCTCTCCGACACAGTCTCCAGTAGCAGCCTGCTCTCTGACACAGTCTCCAGCTGCAACCTGCTCTTCGCCGCCACAGTCTCCAGAGGCAGCCTGCTCTTCGCCAACAAAGTCTCTAGCACCAGCCTGCTTTTCATCACCCACACCTGAGCCCCTCCTGGCCACTGACATGGAGGGCATAATATTAGCCCTGCTGCCTGAGTTCAGGGATGACGCAGCCATGAAGGAATCTGGACCCCCTGTTTCGCCGCTGCCGTCCGGACCCCGTGCTCAGCCGCCGCTGACGTCCAGATCCCTGTCGATGCCGCCGTCCGGACCCCCTGCTCGGCCGCCAGGAATTCCAGACACCCTGCCTGTGACAGGGCTTCCAGACACCCTGCCACCAGGTCCCACTGAACTGCCTGTCCCAGGGCCCACTGAACTGCCTGTCCCAGGGCCCACTGAACTGCCTGTCCCAGGGCCCACTGAACCCTCTGTCCCTCGTGATCCCAGGCCCTCTGTCCCTCCTGACCCCGGGCCCTCTGTCCCTCCTGACCCTGGCCCTCTGTCTCTCCCTCTGTCCCGCCTGACCTCGGGCCTTCACCCCCGCAACCCTTGCCTGGTCATTTGGGACCATGCTGCCACTGTTCTACAGACTGCCTCTGTGTTGCGGGCTTTGGACGGGGGCTCTGTTAAGACAAGTATTGTTTGGACTCTTTCTTGTAGTGTTTTGTTCGTTTAGTTTCAGTCTCATGTGTTACATGTATGTTCTTGTTCCAGTTCAATGCATTGCATGGTGGTTTGGTTTTGTCAGTGTTCTGTGTATTATGTTTTGGTTCCCCCTGGTGTCCTTTTCGTGTCTAGCATGTTGGTTCAGTTTTCCCATAGTTCCCTTCAGTGTTTGATTAGTTCCCAGGTGTTCCCTGTTGTCCCTCGTTTGGGGTGGTATTTATCTTTTGTGTATTGTTCAGTCTGTGTCGCTCATTGTTTCCTTTTGCATGTTCTCCCGGTGGTGTTACTTCGTAGGTTGTCTATATATATATATATATATATATATATATATATATACAGTATAGCCCCTCATGACAGTTTTGTTCTGAATCAGTATTTCTACAATAAACTCTATTTGAGTTATTGCACGTTCTTCGCGCCTGTCTCTCTATCCATACTACGACGGAACATTGTGACAAAATTACTATTTTAGCTGGAAACGGCAGATTTTTTAATGGATAATCTACATAGGTGTACAGAGGCAACTAGGGGTGTCACGATACCAAAAATTCAGTAGTCAGTGCCAATACCAGTAAAATAACACAATCCTCAATGCCAATTTCGATACTACGGTAAAAAAAACTATTTTCTAAGATTCCATGTACTTGAACTTGGAACATGAACTTTATTTAAACACTTGGAAAAATGTCAAAATTTTTTGTCAAAAACAACAAGACATAAATAACATATATAGCATAGAATAACATAATAAAGCTGCAGTGCAGCCATTCAGCTAACAAGATGAATTTTTTCTTTCACAGAATTGCACACCTTTTCTTTGCTAATTTAAGGTTTTTGGATAGGAAAACTAACATGTCAACATGGTCTTGGGTAAGTCGGGAATGTCTTGGACTGACAATGATTCCTGAGACACTGAAGACTCTTTTAGAAGCACAGCTTGGAGCCTCAATGCAGAGATACCTCCTTGCAAAATCTCCAAGTTGAGGTATTGGGCCTCCATTAATTTTCCACCAGATGAGAGGATCTATGTCTGCGCTCAGTTCTGGCATTTTGCTTTATACCAGGAACTCACCATTTAACTTGTCTTGTGTGGAGAGCCCTGCTTGAAAAGATGTGTCATCACTGCCCTTCTCTCCTTGAATGGCTGAAAGCAGATGCTTTAAAACAGTCTTTTGCCTTTTTTGATGGCCTGCTTTGTCTCGAGGCCTCTCCTCCTGTTGCCATGGGGGTTTCAGATGTACCAGCTCCAGGAGACTTTCCTTCACGTCATCCTCCAGAGCAACAAAAGTGTCCTTATATCTTGGATCTAGGTAAGTGGCAGTGTTTAGCAGGAGCTGCACATCCCTATCCTCATAACGTTGATTGAGGTTTTCCCTTACTACTCTCTTCATCCCTCCAGTAAGTAGAAAGTCATCCTCCTCATCACTGAGACAAGAGGGCATCTTCCATATCAGCGGTAAGACAGAGGAGATGGTAATGTTCTTCTCCCCACTGACTGCATCTGTAAAAGGACTCAGTGGCTCAAGGACTTCTTTTAGTGTTTCTAGGATTGTAATGTTATTGTCTTTCCACATCAGGTAACAGGACTGAACTCAGAGCTTGCTGCTGCTCCAAAAATCTCTCCACCATATCATATGAGGACTTCCACTCCTCAGTGACTACTTCATCAAATGCCTCCCTCAAACTGTCACCTGTGTGGTCTGAGTTCTGGCCACTACAGCCTAAACACCATGAGTGAAACTCCCATGACTGTGTTGTGTATTGCATTGTAATGGACATGTACGAGTCTGCAGCTCTGCTTGTCCACAGATCAGTTGTGCATGCATAGAATGGCTTTTCTTTTAGATATTGTGTGACCAGTGCCCTTGTTTCACTGTAGATTTTTGGTATTTATGTGTACATGAAATAATTACTACATGGAAGTTGATTCACGGGATTGAATTTATGGAGCATTTGCTGAAATCCAGTTTTTTCAACAATGTAGACAGGGATTTAGTCCATACATATGAACTCGGCTACACTTCTATCCAATATCCTGGCCTCATTTGAATTTCTCTCATATTTCCTTTGCTTCTCTAGAGCCTTGGTTATGGTTGGCTGCTGACTCTGAGTTTGCTGAGGTGTCTCCTGGTCCTGGACGTCATGCTCTGGTTGAAACTGGAAAAAGAAAATTGACATTTCACCTTATCTATAATTGACTACAGAGCACAGGCACCTATAAAGCACAAGCACCTGCCTGCACATTGGCTCCAGCCCGCGCATGCGTACACACACACACACACACACACATATACACACACACACCAACATATTAATAGTAAATGCAGTAATTTTAAGTCAGACAGGTGGTGGCTAGTAGTTCATTTTAAACATTAACATAAAAATTAGCTCAGTCAAACAAAAAAACGAATTAATCTCATATTTCAAAATCTAGATTAATCCCAATTGATTAATTGCATCGACATTTCAGCTCTGTCACTCGCAAATTGTCTTTTACATTGAGTTGTATAGGCTACGTACATTAGCCATACATTAGCCATTGTAAGAAATGTGACCACCATCCCAAACATCACGTAACGTTTATTTTGGTATGACAGATTAAAAAACTGAAAATGTTCATTCTTTGGATGTTGTTAATATTGAATCTGAACTCACTTTGAATTCTTTAAACAAATCCGGATGACGGTATTTCAGGTGCTTTGCTAAATTGGAAGTATTACCTCCCTTGGTCTGAAGACCATGGTAGCATCGTTTGCATAATGGCTTCTTTGGATTAATGATAACGCCACGGTCATCTGCTTCATACGCAAAGTACTTCCATACACAACTCCAGTATTGGGAAAGTTCACTTTCTACATGTACTAGTTCATAGTTCAGTTCACAAATTTTAAAATAAACTAGTTCAGTTCATAGTTCATACTTCAAAATTTTTAACTAAGTTCACAGTTCCAAAAATTAACTCGTTTTTAGTTTTATTTTTCCATATGTTGCTACGAGCTATTATTTTTCAAAATTATTGCCACAGCCCTTATAGAACCACAGACAGCAATTATTTTTATCAGTTTTAACACTGAAACTATGCGTCAGATTTCATCTTCATGTCCCATTTTGAATCCTTATCCAACCAGGGTTTACAGCTCAATAGCATTGAAGGGACAACATTTCCGCATTGTTGCTTTAACGCTTGTTGCTGTCCATTCAGTCCACACTAGTAGCAGCTACAACTTTCACCCCTACAGTATATTCTCAAAAACATGAGGCAAAATTAGCTGCTTGAATGGACTTTTTTAAATGTACAGTAGCCTACATATATTTAGACTTTCCCTTACATAAAAAATAGCTATCCCGAACCCCCAAAACATAACCTGTTTTAGTGCAGGGTGATGTCCTTCCTCCTTGCAGAAATGTTATTTTGTAATTTCTTTGTCTGATTTCTGTCTGTTTTCTGTAATGTTTTTAATGTACCAAAATATAGTCAGTGAAAAGTACCCAACTTTGAGACGCGATATCTCCAGCTGTCATTAATCCACATGGACAAACCACTACTCATTATTTGCATTGGCATTATTATCAGTGGAACCCCCTATTGTGCAGCTACATCATTGCAGAGTTGCTATTTTGTCATTTTCACGTCCTACTTCCTGTCTGTAATGTTTTTAGTAAAAAAGGCAAAAGTAAAACAAACATGACCAACTTCGAGGCACTCAGGCTCTCTTAAACCCACATGGATGAGCAAACACTCATTCATTTCGGCTGATCTTCGTCTTTCCAACAGTACCAAGCTTTAGTAGCTATCATTTACGGTTCTTGAGATAATCGATAAATTCTTTAAAAGCTTGCCGTTCACAGACACCAGAATGAACGAGTTCACAGTAACGTTCATCAGGCAGTAATACAGTAGCCTACGTTCAGTTCACGTTCGCCCGAAATATGAACGAGTTGATGAACTATCGTTCAATGAACGCTTTCAGGCACAACACTGCACAACTCTTTGTGCCTTTTTTATCAACAAGTCGAGGTGGGGCAATCGCTCCAGCCACAGTTGCCATCTTCCACATGTTTTTGGTCAAGTAGAGGCAAAGTTCCTCCCCTTCGGGTGGACCAGAATTTCCACTTCTTCATGCCTTATTACTTTTGAATGTAAATACTGGAACACTCTGAAGCGTATACTGCCACGATCAGTTCCGGAAGAGGCGCAGCACCGATGCCACTAACACTGGCATCGTCGCGAACAGTGCCTACGGTGCTTAAAAAAAATGGGCATTGTCAGTGGTTTGTCATTTTAAAACTGGAAGGTGTCGGTAGTATCGGTTCTCATGACATCCCTAGAGGCACCCATCACAGCAACCATCACTCCTGTGTTCTAATGGTACATTGTGTTAGCTAACCATGTTAAAAGGCTAATTGATTATTAAAAAACCCTTGTGCAATCACATTAGCACAACTGTTTTGCTGATTAGAGAAGGTATAATACTGGCCTTCCTTTGAGCACAGTGAGTATCTGGAGCATCAGCATTTGTGGGTTTGATTATACTCTCAAAATGGCCAGAAAAAAATAACTTTCTCCTGAAACTCAACAGTCTATTCTTCTTTTGAGAAATTAAGGCTATTCGATTTGAAAAATTGCCAAGAAACTGAAGATGTCCAATGGTGTGTACTAATCCCTGCAGAGAACTGCACAAACAGGATCTAACCAGAATAGAAAGAGAAGTGGGAGGCCCCGGTACACAACTAAGCAAGAGGACAAGTACATTACAGTCTCTAGTTTGAGAAATAGATGCCTCACAGGTCCTCAACTGGCAGCTTCATTAAATGACGCCAGTCAAAACGCCAGTCTCAACGTCTCCAGTGAATAGGCGACTCCAGGATGCTGGTCTTCTAGGCAAAGTGGCAAAGAAAAGCCATATCTGAGACTGGCCAATAAAATGAAAAGATTAAGATGGACAAAAGAACACAGACTTTGGACACAGGAAGATTGGAAAAACATGTTATGGACAGACAAATCTAAGTTTGACGTGTTTGGATCACAGAGGAACATTTGTGAGATGCAGAATAAGTGAAAAGATGCTGGAGGAGGGCCTGACGCCATCTGTCAAGCATGGTGGAGGTAATGTGATGGTCTGGGGCTGCTTTGGTGCTGGTAAAGTGGGAGATTTGTAAAAAGGATTTTAAATAAGGAAGGCTATCACTTCACACATGCCATTCCCTGTGGACAGCGCTTGATTTGAGCCAATGTCCTCCTACAATAGGACAATAACCCAAACTACACCTCCAAACTATGCAATAACTATTTAGGGAAGAAACAGTCAGCTGGTATTCTGTCTGTAATGGAGTGGCCAGCGCAGTCACCAGATGTCAACCCTATTGAGCTGTTGTGGGAGCAGCTTGACCCTATGGTACTTAAGAAGTGCCCATCAAACCAATCCAACTTGTTGGAGGTGCTTCAAGAAGCGTGGGGTGAAATTATTTCAGATTACCTAAAACAAATTGAGAGCTAGAATGCCCAAGGTCTGCAAGGCTGTAATTGCTGCAAATGGAGGATTCTTTGACGAAAGCAAAGTTTGAAGGGCAACATTATTATTTCAAATAAAAATCATTATTTCTAACCTTGTCAATGTCTTGACTATTTTCTATTAATTTTGCAACTCATTTGATGATTAAAAGTGTGAGTTTTCATGGAAAACATTAAATTGTCTGGGTGACCCAAAACTTTTGAATGGTAGTGTATCTCTTTTTTTAGCATATAAAAACAGAAATTTTGTCTGTGTTGCACAGCATGAGAAAAAGGTTTGTCTGTTTTTAACCAATGTAGATTGTGGTCAAATCTGAACTTTGCTTCATTGCGTCTGTTTGCTTAGGGTAGCATTATAAATTATAGCTATAAATAAACTGCTCTTCTATGAGCATAAACTGAAACTGAAATAGAGTATTTATGTGGTACACAGCTTGCAATATGAGGTGTCATAGTGGGCTTGTAATTTAAGACAACAGCTCTATTTTAGACAAAGAAACCTGAGGGATTAATTCAAACGTGGCAAACTAAAACAAATTATTTTATGGAATTACTGGTAAAATATAGATGGAAATTAACTTTACTTCCTACACTAAATAAATAATGAAAAAGGTGTCTGTGCCTATTACACAACTTTAGAAAGAGGTTGAACAAATTAAATTGTAGCCTTTAGAGTTCCAGTAGTATAGCCTACAGTCGTGGTCAAAGATTTTGGGAAAGCCACAAATACAAATTTTCACAAAGTCCGCTGCCTCAGTGTTGATGTTGGCAATTTGCATTTACTCCAGAATGTCATGAAGAGTGATCAGATGAATTGCAATGAATTTCAACGTCCATCTTTGCCATGAAAATTAACTTAATCCCCCCCCCCAAAAAAAATTCAAAAGCATTTCAGCTCAGCCACAAAAGGACCAGCTTCCATCATGTCAGTGATTGTCTCGTTAACACAGGTGATAGTATTAACGAGTACAAGGCTGGAGATCACTCTGTCATGCTGATTAAGTTAGAATAACAGACTGGAAGCTTTAAATGGAGGGTGGTGCTTGAAATCATTGTTTTTCCTCTGTCAACCATGGTTACCTGCAAGGAAACATGTGCCATCATCGTTGCTTTGCACAAAAAAGGCGTCACAGGCAAGGAAATTGCTGCTAGTAAGATTACACCTAAATCAACCATTTATCGGGTCAGGAAGAACTTCAAGGATAGAGGTTCAATTGTTGTGAAGAAGGCATCAGGGCACCCAAGACTGTCCAGCGAGCACCAGGACCGTCACATAAAGTTGATTCAGCTGCAGGATCGGGTATCACCAGTGCAGAGCTTGCTCAGGAATGGCAGCAGGCAGGTCTGAGTGCATCTGCATGCACAGTGAGGCAAAGACTTTTGGAGGAATGCCTGGTGTCAAGAAGGGCAGCAAAGATGCCACTTCTCTCCAGGAAAAACATCAAGGACAGACTGATATTCTGCAAAAGGTACAGGAATTGGACTGCTGAGGACTGGGGAAAAGGATTTTTCTCTGAGTCCCCTTTCCGACTGTTTGGGCCATCCGGAAACAACATTGCAGGAAACATATTGACTTGCGTTCTGAAAATGCAGGTGTATTGGCCATGAGATTTCATTTAAATTAGCAAGTTCTAACTTCTTATTGTTCACAGAGTTGATCCGAACAGTCTGATCCTGCAAATCAAACATGCTATCTCCCCTAATGTCTGCACAGGACATGGGCCCTCATTTATCAAACGTGCGTAGAAACCAGTGTAGATTTGAGCGCAGAAATCATCTTACGACGAGACCCACGTGTGATTTACAAAACTTTCGTATCACTCCAATTCCAGCGTACGAATGAGCGGCTGTTGATAAATCAGACGGTTGAAAACCATCGTAATTTACATAACACGCCCACAAATATGCATTGATT
>JACXGM010027425.1:0-14488 GCA_016801145.1 Umbra pygmaea | reverse complement strand
TGATTGGAGGGTCTGTCGAAAGACTGCATCTCCTTTTGATTGACAGCGATTTTGTACTATAAAAAGTCGCCAAAGCTATTCGAGCTCAGTCCCATTGCAGATTTTGAAAGTGTAGTCGAAATACAAACTGCTGCAACCTATTTATTGTTACTTGCTTGGTGAAATTTTCATCATACATCAAATTTGCAGTTACGGGCGCAGACATCTTGGTTGCGGATGTGACAATTTTAGACGAGAGGGAGGAGTAATCTAGGTAGCTAACTGATATTAATTGGGATGCTAACGAAAAACAGTATTAAAACAAAATTTTAAACAAAATGTAACATTACTTACCGGAAAAAGTGAACTGCCAACTCATTTGAGTGTCTTGTTGTACAACCGAACACCATAGCCACGCCCTAAACGCCCCTTTTCTTTATCGCCGATTTGAAAATCAACGAGACCATAATTTAAGAAATTAACATCATGATAAATTGCAGAAGGCTTAAATCTAGCGATTGAGATCATACTCATTATGAAAATGATTATTACGTATTTCATTCTCATAGACTATTACAGAAACCGAGCTCTTTTGCAACCAGGCGTATCGCCCTCAGCTGGAATTCAGATAGAATGCAGGTTTAAGGCACTTCCTCATTTGCGTCAATTTGCCAAAACGGATGCTCACCCGGTGGTTAAGTCACTGGAAAAGACGCCTAGTTGGTACGACAGGGTCAAAGAGCATTTTCTTGAAAAGAAATAGGGCGGAATTTACATATAAATAAATGGACCATTTTTATGATGTAAAACGAAAATGAGCTTATCCTCTTTGAAAGACCAGCAGCCGCATCACCAATACCCAACACACCCTGCCCACCAATACCCAACCATCCCCACCCACACAGCACCCACCAAAACATCAGGAGCACTTTTGCAAACTTCAGACATTCAGCAATGTTATTTTGACAACAGTGGCTTCCTCTGTGTTCTACTCTCATGAACTCCATTATTATTTTATGTTTTACATATCATATACTCGTCAGAGATGTTAGCATGTTCAAGAGACTTCTGTAAGTCTTTATCTGACGCATTAGGATTCCTCTTAACCTCTTTGAGCATTCTGCACTGTGCTGTGTTACATTCATCTCTGCAGAATAGCCGCTCATAGGGAGAGTAGCAACATTTTTTTTTTGCTGAACTTTCTCAGTTAATAAATAATTTGTGTTACCATAGACTGATAAATATCCAGGCTTTTAGAGATAATTTTGTAAATATTCCAGCTTTATGCAAGTCAACCATTCTTTTTCAGGCAATGTTTCTTGTAAATTGCAAACTTAAAATTTGTGAGTGTTTTTATACCAATCTCATCTCATTGATTAGACTCCAGGTTACCTGACTCCAATTAGCTTTTGGAGTCACTAGCCTAGGGATTCACATACTTATTCTACCCTGCACTGTAAAGGTTAACATAATGTATTTAATATAGACAAGAACATTTAAATTATTGTTATTTGTTAAAGCACTGCGTCTGTTTTTGTGAACTAAGTTTAAAATCTATTTCCAAAGTGTTCACATACATTTTCTTGCCACGGAACATACATTATATTCCTCAAATCATACAAACACCGACCATATATCACCAGGTTTGGGTAGGTTACTTTTGAAATGTCTTCAGAGTACAGTAATAAAAAAAAATGTGGATGGGTATGTAACGGATTACATTTCAGAAGAAATTTACCAAACCCTGTATTTCACATTTTGACAATTTCCTATTTATTCGGTGAACTATTGGGTTCACTGTAAGTTTTTTGTTTGTTTGCTTTGTTTAATGTTTATTCCAGTTGCTTTATTCTAGTATTGGTATTACTTTCACATACCGATAAAACCTGTTTAAATTTAATTGAACTGTGTCTCCCACTTGTGGTGGTGACATTGGATCAAAATTCGAACCTACTACAATGTTAGAAGAACTACAATGACCGTCACGCAAAAGAAACATACGTAGCATAGGTTAATAGGTCAATCATTACCCAGAACATAGGGTCCTCGGCTAGATGCTCGGCTATTCAAGGCATATAAACAACTCCTCTTAGCGAGAATAACATTACTTGAATGCGATAACATTGAAGTCGGAGGACATTCTCTCAAAATGGTCCCATAATCATAAGTGCAGGCGTTTGCACTTGTCGCTGGTTTTCAAAGACGCCAGCTAGCGTGCTAACTAACGTAACGCTTTAGCCAGCAGCCATCTAGTTAGACAAGCACCATCAGTGAACTGGCTAGGTAGCTACACAGCAAGGCTCCAGGCAGCTATGTTTGTCCAAGAAGAGAAGATATTCGCTGGAAAAATACTGAAAATCCACATTTGTACAATGGAGGGTACAGAGTGGTTGGAGGAAGTAACCGAGGATACCACTATTGAAAAACTAAAAGAGAAGTGCTTGAAACATGTAAGTGTACTGTACAGTATCTGGTCTTGTTACCGACGTTGTTACTTAGCTGGTAGATACAATCAGTACTGTCAGTGTACTGTACATTACTGTCTGTAAATAACTATTTATTTTCTTGCTTGCTCATACACTGGTGTTAAACTGACAGCGGTGAAATTGCAGATCTATCTACACAGAGTAGCTGTTTCGCTTTGCAGGCCCAGTTGGAATTTTCAGTGGTTCCGTATTTATAGTAACTGGGTAGACTGCTATTTATAATTTAGCAAGTTGGCACACAAGCTAGCCTGGAAACACCCCACCCCCACACACAAAACAACACACACACACACACACACACACACACACACGCACACACACGCACACAACATCAGAACATCAGCTCCTTGGGCAAATGTTTTTATTTTACCATAGCCACAATGCTCTTAGATTCTATTTTGAACTACTTCTTACATTTTAGTTGTCATTATTTCTCTACATTCTGTTAAATTTTGGCATCACACTGTATGGTTGTAAGTTACTTAGTCTTACTTATTATTAATACTAGATGTCATTCTGTACTGCATCCTAGTTTAACAAATTTAGACAGCAAATCACCAGAAGAATGCCTGTTAATGACAACCCTTTTGGTAGCTTTTAATGAGCATTCTGGCCAGTGACGGCTGGTGGTGAAACTGGGTGGGAGGGGTAAAAAAATTAATTATAAATCCATCAGTAGTTCACATTGCATCAATAGCAGCATCACATCTGAGATGATAATAATAATAATAATACATTTTAAAGGCGTCTTTCTCGGCACTCAAGGACACCGTACAGGAATACATAAAACATTAAAAACAGCAAAGAATGTTGTAGCAATAAAAGCAGGCTGAGCAATTGACATCAAGTGGAATAGGCAGTTTTAAACAGATGTGTTTTGAGATACCAAGTTACAACAACACTATATACTTTGTTAAAGCAAGTGCTCTACAACAACACTATAGAGAAATACCCACAAAAATAAAAAAGCCTATTTCCCACTACAGGGCTGTGCCTGACCCATCAGCGTCTATCACATTATGGAGGGTGTAAGGGCTGGGCGATAATTCAATATTTCTTGTCATCGTGTTTTTGAATATAATTTCGAGAAGAATATCCCATATCGACATATCGCGATAACAGCTGGTTTTGTACTGAAACAAAGAAACATCCAACAAATGAGGAGTATTTCATATTGCTTGTAGTACAGTTTTACCTGAAACTTCTAAACAGAAAGAAATATAACAAAATTAATCAATATATTTTGTATGTATTGTTTTTATTTGTTTATACAGCAGACTATACACACCTAGATTTAATCAAGTCACAGCAGGTCTTATATTTATTTCAATATATTATCAGACATATTGTATCGAAAAAATATCTATTTTATATTTTGATATCATTTTTTGGTCATATCCCCCAGCCCTAGAGGGTGTACCCATCTACAAACTTGCCGCTGGGTAGTGCGCCGTACCGGGCTAATAATCCCTTTATGCAGTTGTACCATCATTACAGAAAAATAGTAATGGGTACAATGATTTTAATAATTTTATTTCTTACTTTACCTTTTCAACAGTAATTGCGGCAATCACAGGTCCGTCTTTGATAACTAGCATGAATTTTAGGCTTTGCTTTTGTGTGTAACAAAACACTGCATAGTTTAGGGGAAAATTATCCTATATGAATTGCTTTATTCACATTTTTTTAATATCAAAATCTTTTATAGCTTTATAAGTGTGCTTTTGAAAGAGAAAGTAGCCTTCGCTACAGCGATATTCTACACTACTTCTACTCTCATCAGGCCTTCTTTCAGTGAATTAAGCCAGACCCATTCACAACCAACCATGGGAACACAACCAAGACAGACCATAGCGCAGTGCAGGGCCACACCACTTGGCGTCATGCTAAAGATTTGGTAAGTCAAAAAAGGGCATATGTACATTATCTGGCTTTTTCACAGACACACCATTTGGCGTTACCATATTATGCAAGACTTACCAAATGATAGGCGTCATGATAGAACAGAATGTTCTAATATAGCCTACAATGTCAAAGGGTCCACATAGGGATGCATGACAAAACATGTTCCAATTGTAACGACTGTTACTGTTTTGCAACACATTGTGTCAAAAATCATGTCTTGAATAAAACAATTTGGTAACAGCTAAAATAGCAGTCTTTATAGAAGAAAGGCAGGCAAAATGTAGACAGGAAAGCAAAAGGAAACGTGTGATGGTTTTAAGAGGTCTATATGCTTGACCAGCTCACATCGACAACCTTTCTGGGATGCAAACAGGTTCATCACTGTGTCATTGAAGTTCTGTGATTTCTGGATGAAGTCCCAATCAATAGACAGCACATAGCCAGCGCATTCAGCCTATCCTATGGCCCATAGTACATGTTAACATTACCAAAATTATATGGCATTACTCTACTTCCAATGTGACTTGTGTGGCATTCATGTTTCCTAATTTTGTGGGATAAATGTTTTAAATCCACAATTCCTTGTTTGGTCCAAGCTGTGTATCCTCCAAAAAGCAAGCATGGTAAACAGAATAGTGAATTCTTAGCTACACCTGCTGTTATCCAGTAGCCTGGTTAACACCAGACCCTTCTCAGTTCTAAATGAGAGTAGGTCTGAGCAAGGTTCATTCACAGCCCGTTTCCAAAGGGGCGCTGCGTCACCAACGGACGGCACTCGAATGCCTCTCGGCGCAATTGGATATATCAGACTTTTGTCAGGTCGGCAAGACCGTGACAACATCTTTTTTAGATATGAAGGCTTCGAGTGTTGTTCTTTGCTCGGTTTTTAACAAAAAGGAAACGTTCAAATCACTTAAAACAGACGCGATAGCTGATTCGAATGAGTGATATTGCGGATGTTCCATTGCAGCAGCAATGGTTGTAATTGTCTGCTTCAACCAAAGACAGTATATAAGGCCGCCTCAACGGTTGTGATGGGTGCCTCGATTTGGAAAAATTGGAAATGGGCTTGAATGGGCTCTTGGCCAGACTGGCTTGCAGAGAAAATCTAAATTAGCTGGAAGTCCGTCAGGGTTCTCTCAGGCTAGTTATCCAGTCCTTCTTTTTCAAAACAGGTAACAAAAATATATGATTTTGAAATTTGTCTTTTTTTGTTATATGAACAATTGGATGGTGTGTTCCAAGTCTTCTTTACTTCCAATTTTCAATGGAAAAAAATGGATGAGAAGGCAAACACCCCACCCTATTCTTCATGCTAATGTCCAACATTTCATCAGTCAATATCTCTCACTACTCTCACTCAATAGCCACTAGCACCTGACTGTACAGTGTACAGTCTGTACATCCACTGTCATTGGTTAAGCCAGTGGCCTGAATGAATGTAACAGAAATGAGCAGCAAATCAAGGGGGTGTGCCATGACACCCGTCACTCACTTAACACGAAGATGAATGGACGATGACGCTACAGAGTTTGGGCTGTAAAAGAAATTTGCCCATTTAGATGAGTAGTGTTTTTCTGTGTGTGTGATTCCTTTGGTGCATTTTCTGGTCTAGGTTTCACCAAAGGTTTATACAATATGTTGTCATTTTTTTTCTCACCTTTACTGTAAATGATGGGGGGGGACTTAGCCTTGTAAGCCCACCCCTGGGTCTGACTATTGGTATTATGATAGTAATATTTTGTCAGTTAATTGTAATGCATTTTCAGTGGAAATATGTTGTTTTATTTTGCAGTATGTGCATGGAAGTCTTGAAGACCCTAAAACAATCACACACCACAAACTCCTCCATGCTGCCACAGAAAGAGTCCTAATCGAAACTAAATCTGTCGCAGATGAAAGTCTAAAAGATAAAGGTAATTCTATGGTATTAAGTAATGGATTGAAGATGTGTCTGTTTGTTTCCCCCAAAACAATTAGGCACTATGATTCACGCTTACATGCCATGAAGTGAAGGTTTTCCTTTTCAGATGTGCTCCTACTGATAAAGAAGAGACCACCGCCACCGCCTCCTAAAATGGCTGACATATCTGCAGAAGAAAAGGTAAGACTGATGTATGGTATTTACTCCCCCCAACTGAATTGGTTTGTAGCTTAATATTTAACTCAGCACTGAAATTCAATAGGCATGACAGAGGTCGCGTTAGCTTTCAGAAATCAGCAGATTCAACAATGTACCATAGATTTAAAACCATAACAAAGCAATCACTCCAACTGTGTTTTTACTGACAGCGGAATCAGCCAATTGATCATTCAGTATTCCCCACTGAAAGTCATAAGAATGGCAGGTTTTCAGTACCTTTTCTCTGCCACACACACCACGCACTGCACAGAAATGAAGAGGGAAGAGCAAGTTTTGTTTGC
Source organism: Umbra pygmaea (assembly GCA_016801145.1). Lineage (NCBI taxonomy): Eukaryota > Metazoa > Chordata > Actinopteri > Esociformes > Umbridae > Umbra > Umbra pygmaea. The sequence goes on along the minus strand of JACXGM010027425.1, from coordinate 7,694 downwards.
AGGATCAGACTTCAGTTCACACTGCTAACAATAAAAAGTTGAAACTTGGACAGTTAAATGGAATCTCATGGCCAATACTAGAGGTCGAAAGATTAATCAGATTGGCTGATTAATTAAGGCTGATTATGATTTTTTTTAATTAACAATAATTGGTGCGTATATACACCAATAATGGTTGACCTCTTTTTCAGAGTTGCACGTCCTCTAAATTGATAGAAAACCATGAGGAGTTTGCCTGACAGACAGACAATCTCTTGCACACTGCAGCATCTGAAAGAACTAGTCTTTAGAGGAGCCAGGTTAAGTTTCTAGCTAGCATGAAACTCTTAAAAAAATTAATCTTGTTACACATGCTTTATATTAGGCTACTAGTTTAACGTCAGGGCGGGTTTACTGCTTTGTTCTTAGAACTGTGCTCCAACCTGAGTCAGACAAAAGCAACCAATATTACATCTAAACTATTAGCTAGGTTAATTAGCTTATATATTTGGTTGCGTATAATATGTGGTGCATTTTTGTTATCAATTAAACACGTGCTGGATTAACAGATGCCCATTTGTGAACAAAGCACAAGCATTGCACATATTACTTGTATACAGCAGAGTTTGCAGGATTAGATCGAAATCACTGTCTGTCTGCAACATGAAATCAATGTGTGCGTTATCTGTGTCTGTCAGATTTCAGATGTGTGTGAGCCAGCTACGTTAGCCGTTGGTTACTCTTCCCAAATGCAGAGTGCTTCTCACACGCAGCTGCTGGATAGAATATTTATTTGAGTTACACCTTATCCCATGTTTCTCAGTTAATGAATTGTTTAATTTACATGCATGGTGATGTTTGAATATTGTTTCAATTTTAGACTGCAACTGCTATAAGAGAAGATTCAAGCTCGCATGTGAAAAATTCTCAGACAAAGAAAATTGAGTGACTCCGCTACCACGGTAACCTTAAATAGACAGCTTTGTTTTGGTAAAAGGCTCAGTCACAAGAGTTAAGATATTATATCCAATACACCTGCGTTTTCAGAACGCAAGACAATATTTCTTCAGCATTTTCAATTATAATCCTGCGTTAACGCGACCTCTGCATGATGATGTGTCTTTTTTCTTAACAGATATCTAAAATTATAAAACCAAGGGACAAGCACATCAAGAAACTTGGCACATCTAGCTGCATAGTGCCTGAGATGGTTGTTCATGTAGTTGTCTTTTCTCATTGTCTGTCAGAAGAAGCAAGATAACAAGGCTCCAGATAAGGATGCTATACTGAAGGCCACAGCCGGCTTGGCCATCCGCCACACAGACCGCACCGTCACCCAGCACAATATCAGAGATGTAAGTATCTTACAGTAGATGACTCTAGGAATGCCTAATTCAAAGTACCAGAAAATGTCCACTGACCACCTGGCCAGAGTTCTAATATACAGCTGAAATGCTTGGGCCTCCCCTCCAAGACATTCAGATGAGCAAATGTGTTCATATTAAGCCTGTCATCCGTGATACTAAGATAACAACATTTTTTCCATTTAACCTTCATTTACCAGGAAGTCCCATTGAGGTCAGAAGACCTAGTTTCCAAGGGAGACCTGGCAAGTTGATAATGCTCTCAATGTTATGCCATGGTCCTCGTTCTTTAAGACGGGGTATTAATTCTGCTTCACGTGTGTCTATGTTTTCCCATCCAGTTTCAGACGGAGCTCAGGAAAATCCTTGTCTCTCTCATTGAAGTGGCCCAGAAGCTGCTTGCCTTGAACCCGGATGCAGTAGAGCTCTTCAAAAAGGCCAACGGTACATGGCGCCCACATTGTCATTATCAACGATTGGTTATGGTGCCATGCTTGTGCAACTGCAAGTGGCTAGATTTGCAAATGGACCTCTGATGATTTTCACGATTGGGAGCTGTCTCTAAGCTGTCAGTTAAATGTAATATTGTTTTTGTAGTGGTACCATTGTACTGAAATGAACAAACTGTGTGTTATTGTTAGCCATGTTGGATGAGGATGAGGATGACCGGGTGGATGAGGCGGCCCTACAGCAGCTGACTGAGATGGGTTTCCCTGAGAGCAGAGCTGTCAAAGCGCTCCGACTCAACCAGTGAGTCTGAGTCCAACTAGATCATACCAGATCATACCACTCTGATACTGATCACACCACTAGATCACACCACTAGATCACACCACTAGATCACACCACTAGATCACACCACTAGATCACACCACTAGATCACACCACTAGATCACACCACTAGATCACACCACTAGATCACACCACTAGATCACACCACTCTGATACTGCTTGCTGATCAGGGATGTCTTCACATAATCAATTAGCCACTTGTTTTTATAAACATTTGTTTGTAGTCCACACCAGTCTCAGTTTAAATACATTTTCTGTGTTGAATGACTCCAAATTTCTTTACTTTAATTCTGGATATTATCGTAATGTAGAATATTTTGAGTTAAGGTTCACAGACTGTTTCTCTTCTGATCATTGATATAACCTGTGTAATCGTGCCCCCCCGCACATCGCTTCTCCCCCAAAAAGCATGTCAGTGACCCAGGCCATGGAGTGGCTGATCGAGCACATAGACGACCCCACAGTGGACACTCCTCTGCCCGGCCAGGAAGCCCCAGGAGCAGTTGGAGCCGCAGCACCCCCCTTGGCCCCGTCCATCTCTGCCTCTCGTCCCAACCTCCTCCGCACCCTCTCCCAGGCCAGCACAGATGCTGCGGCCGCTGCCGCCCGTCAGGACGAGCTCACAGAGATCTTCAAGAGGATAAGAAGGAAACGAGAGTTTCGGCCCGATTCACGTGTAAGTTCTACCACTGACCCAGTGCTCTGGGATTTACCACAAGCTATCACTGAGACACAGTGCACTGACTGGACCGCTATGTGTTGTTGCTAGCATACATACCATGTCTTGAAACTTTGTTGTCTGCTACTAAGTAGCCTCTTGTACTGAAAGTTGGACTACTACTGGGGGGGAAAAATGTATTCATCGTGTCATTCCAAAAGCTTTATAGAATATCTGTGCAGTGTTAAGTTATGTAATGTTCATGTGTGTAGGTGGTCATTGCCTTAATGGAGATGGGCTTTGATGAGAAGGAGGTGGTCGACGCACTTCGAGTCAACAATAACCAACAGGACGCTGCGGTAGGTTTACTGAGGAATGACAAATCTTCTACCACTAAGGTGTTTTATTGTTGGCCTGCTCTGTCTGTTGTACAGGATTATTTGTCATGTAGTAATACAAACAGTTGAGAAAACCTGATTCTGGATTTGATTTGAGACTGGAGGTGATTAATGTATATACCTAGATATTTTAGGTGTCAACATAGTCTTATTCTGAACTTTCTAAAGTGGTGATGCTAGTCACGTGGTCATTGTTCAGTAGAAAAACAAACATTTAGTTTTACCAGTATATATAAGCAGTTGGAGGTCTCAGGAGTGTTGGATGTACTTGAAGCTCTTTTGGAGGTTGTAAGTAGTCCTGGGACATAAGCCGAGAGTTCCGATCTTTATGTGGGCTGTGTCCAGTCTATAGAAAGATCCAGATCGGCTGCCCAGCCAGATATACAGGAACAAGGGCAGCCTGGTAGGGTGCGGGCAATGACAGTGGCTTTGGACAAGGTCGTCATCAAGCCGGATTGTGATCCAAGGACTCGGGTCGTCCTGGGTTTCAACAGGACAGCGGGGAGATTAAATGGGGCATTCTATAAATCAGCAGTACCTCAGCGTAGAATGCAGATTGATACTCGCGGCCAGCTAACGAATGAAGCCTGTAGTAAACTAGGCCCATCCCGAGGTGTTGTGGAGACATAATAATAGCTGCCAGTCCTAAGTCATGTTTTATTTCAATAGTATGATTTAAGTTTAATATTAATCTCACAGGCAAGCTTAACAGGGAGTTACCACACAGGCTGCCTGCCATATCACTTGCCTGCCAGCCCTAATGCATGTTTTAGCAACAATTTTAATTTAAAAGGCTGGCAGGCAAGCTTAAGAGGGGTTACCATACAGCCCAGTCTCATCTCACTTGCCTGACAGCCCTAACGTATGTTTTAAAAACCCCAGAAAACTCTAATTTGTAGACCCTACCAAAGAGATTATTCTTTAGTAATTGCTTAAAAATCAAGACTGCGTCTGCACTTCTAATATGAATCAGTAAGTCATTCCACAATAATGAGTCTATAGCCGCTTTCCAAAAGCAGGGACTTTTGCAGTTCCTAGAACATAACGTTCCTACAACCCTTTTTTTCTTGTGTTCCGACAGGAGAAATTTGGGGATTATTTAGTCCCTCGCACTGCAGTTTCTATAACTCTTTCAGCTCTTAATTCCGAGCATGGTCTTTCCCTTTTCCCTTTTCCTAGCTCTACGTTAATTGGTCCAACTTATAAATCACGCCCATCGTTACATTTGTATGTTGCGTATATAATTACGTATTATTATATCAATTTTTATTCAGTCAAGTTTTTAAACGCCGCCGTTCGAACTCCGTTATGAGGACATCAACACAGAACAGGGTTTCCCGCAGCACTTTGCTGTTAAGGCGGCCACCTAAACAAGACACCACTGCCACCTTAGCTACGCAGTCCCAAATAAATAAATGTGACCTGTGATGCATCCGAACAGCGGCATCAGGTGTTATTTTAATGTCATTGCGCTCTGTTAAGCACAGCGATAAACAGTAAATGTGATCACCTTTGCGCATTTTGTCAATGTTGTTAATATCTTGTTGTCCTACAGTGTGAGTGGCTTCTAGGAGACAGGAAGCCATCTCCAGAGGACCTGGATAAAGGCATCGACACAGACAGTCCACTCTTCCAGGCAATCCTGGAAAACCCTGTGGTCCAGCTGGGCCTCACCAACCCCAAAACGCTGCTGGGTAGGTTGAATTTTTACTTGGGACTTGTACAGGGAATAAGCTTTAGTATCAATCAATCAATCAAATTTTATTTATAGAGCACTTTAAAACAACCACAGTTGACCAAACTGTTAAAGCATTAACTTAATGAACTTCCAAAGCAAACTCCCATATGGGCCATTCTGACTCAGTTTATATATTTGCATATATTTGCTTTCTCCCAATTTTCCTCCCTTCCCAATTTCCTCTCTATGCCTGCCTTGTTGGCATCTGCCCAACTCCTTGTACAGATTTGTGGGATGACAAGGGGTGCGCACATGGTTCATCCAAACACGTCACCCGAGTTGCCGATTCTTTTTGCACTATTCACCTAAAACGTAAGCCGTAGGTCGGTTAATGCACGGGATGATTATGTTCACCGACTATATTTCCACGATTGAATTTACAGGTGCCCGAACTGAACTTACTTTATTTCTGAAATACTTTTTCTTGAACACTTTGTTAGTATAATTATGAAAATAATTAAAATGCAAAGAAAATACCATAACATAAAATACAAAATTTACAATTTTAATAGATGCAAAAGAAAATGTAAAGCAAACAGTGTTTAATCCAAAAACACAGAAATAAGGGACTTTGTTGAGTCAAGACATCATAACGACTACACCTACACACAAGTAACATACAGTATAGACAATGAGCTACAAATGATCAAACACACAGGGGCTATATACAACACTAATGATAGTAAATGAAAACAGCTGTAGGTGTTTGACAGAGAAGTGGAGTGATCTATTGGTTAATGAAGTAACAGAAAACAAGGAACAGGATATGGTGGGAATTGAGCCAGTGACCCTGAGCACTCCAGGAGGGGGCACTGGTGACATGTAAACCAGGATGACACCTCAGAATGCACGTACAGTCGTGGTCAAAGTTTTGAGAATGACGCAAACACTAATTTTCACAAAGTCTGCTGCCTCAGTGTTGAAGATGGCAATTTGCATATACTTAAGAATGTCATGAAGAGTGATCTGATAAATTGCAATGAATTGCAAAGCCCCTCTTTGCCAAGAAATATTATTTAATCCCAAAAAAAATCATTTCCACTGCATTTCAGCCCTGTCACAAAAGGACCAGCTGCCATCATGTCAGTGATTGTCTCGTTAACACAGGTGAGAGTGTTGACGAGGACAAGGCTTTAACTGATCACTCTGTAACTGATTCAGCTGTGGGATCAGGGCACCACAAGTGCAGAGCTTGCTCAGGAATGGCAGCAGGCAGGTGTGAGTGCATCTGCATTCACAGTGAGGCAAAGACCTTTGGAGGAAGGTCTGGTGTCAAGAAGGGCAGCAAAGAAGCCACTTCTCTCCAGGAAAAACATCATGGACAGACTGATATTCTGCAAAAGGTACAGGGATTGGACTGTTGAGGACTGTGGTACCATCAGTCCTGTGTCACGTCAACAGTAAAGCAGATGTACATAGTTGGAGTGCTAAACCGTGGCTATTGGACATAGGTTCTCTGTGAGATGAGAAAAATCGAAAAATCACTGAAAACATTCAAGAAAAATCTGAAACACAGAAAGCATCAGTCATTTCCATAATACACACAATGCTAACTCTCTGGAGGAAGAGAATCAATGGTTTTTGATGACATCATGAATAAACCAAAGAGACTGGAGCCAAAATGTTGTGGTGGAGTGGAGCGTGAGTAATATGGTTAGAGCACAAAGCCGATTAAACAACTTCACTTTTGTATAATTTGGCGCAGCACACATCTTCACCGTCTACATTAAACTCAAGGTGCCCTAGTAACTGTGTTTGGAGAAGAAAAAGAAACTTCTGAAAATACAGCTGGACGCCATGGGAAAATGAGTGCTACATGGAGAAGACCATGGTACAGACTGTTAAACTTCACTTATTCTCTGAGCTGTGCTTTCACCAGGTAGACCACACTAGCCAACCAGCTCATAATGCAGACCCGCCGATACAAAGGAAGTGAAAATAGATATAGTCTCAGAGACATTTACTAAATACACTACAAGTAGGCTTGTTACTTTTCTTCCCATATATATCTAGCTACCTGGCTGATGAATACAATCATGTGAATACAAACACATCTTCAAACCACAATGTACTAGCTACAAGTAAAAAGAAACAGCATGCAGATAAGTACCGTCAGAACCTAGAGAACCTGTCTGTCAGTTTGACACCAAACAATTTTTGAGGAATTCAATGTTTACTAGGACTAAAACTCACGGCCAAATATACAATTTTTGTTGGGGAATGAAGAATAAAGTGACAGTGGCCAAGTGACTGAACTTACAAAGACGGTGTGTGGTCTAAGCCACTTCCTCCAATGTAGTTTTACATCATGGGTAAGATTTGGGCCCATTTCTCTTTCCCCATATCTCTCCTCTGTCAATGAAATACAGCATCACCCCAAAATAGGTATCAGTAAAGAAGAAACTGCATCCGTTTCAATAATGCTTATTTTTTGTTGGAAAATAAAAGGCAGTTGAGAACTTGTGCAGTGTTCGTGTATATCCTAAAAGCTGTGCTTGTGTGCAGCATTTGAAGATATGTTGGAGAACCCTCTGAACAGTACCCAGTGGATGAATGACCCGGAAACTGGCCCCGTCATGCTGCAGATCTCCAGAATCTTCCAAACACTGAACCGCACGTAGAGACCTTTCTGGAAGCTTGTGTGTGTGTGTGTGTGTGTGTGTGTGTGTGTGTGTGTGTGTGTGTGTGTGTGTGTGTGTGTGTGTGTGTGTGTGTGTGTGTGTGTGTGTGTGTGTGTGTGTGTGTGTGTGTGTGTGTGTGTGTGT
>JACXGM010027424.1:0-14488 GCA_016801145.1 Umbra pygmaea | reverse complement strand
GCCCTTCGGTACCCTGCAACTGCCTCTGGAGTTCTCCGGGATAACATATCCCGGAAAGACTCCTTCAGTCGGACGGCTTCCCTGACCACCGGTGTCCACCACGGTGTCCGTGGGTTACCGCCCCTTGAGGCACCCAAGACCCTAAGACCACAGCTCCCCACCGCAGCTTCAGCAATGGAGGTTTTGAACATTGTCCACTCAGGTTCAATGCCCCCAACCTCCACAGGGATGCACGAAAAACTCTGCCGGAGGCATGAGTTGAAAGTCTGTCGGACAGGGGCCTCCTCCAGACGTTCGCACTACTAAGGCAAAGTTATCTTAGCAAAATGTGTGTTTTGATTTAAAAAAACTATATTGAAACAAATATAATAGCACGATAGATAGTGTGTTTACATCTGACTATGGATGTAATAGAAAATAATTCGGTTTTACATTAACACCAGACTTTAATTTGAAAAAGTAGTTTTTTGTTGATCAGTTGAAACATACGCCAGTGTTTTTCATTGCAAACTTATTTCAACTAATTGGGTTTGTATTCTAGACATACAATGTTTTAGCCAGCCAAGGACCAGTTCACACAGAGTGTTCACTAAATTGTTTGATACTTACTGGTAGATTTGTGTTGCTGATACAGACTTGTAAGATGCTAAACATTTTTCCAATGAAAACAAAAACAAAGAGTTTCTATGTTTATTTAGGTATAATATAAAGGGTTAGGTTACATAACCTTACAATAGTTCACTATGTGTAGTTTGTTAAAAAAGAAAACAACCCAGCTATGTTTTTATAAAAGGCTTTAGAAATGACGTTTTACTTATATTGAACGATAAATATGACATAACATATACTTACTTTGTAAAAGATTTGTGTCTTTTTCAAGGGTCTAGAAGAACATACTCTATAGGTTTCCAACAATAGATAGTGACAGCAATGGATAAACTAAAGCAATGTTGCAGGCTTCTTGAACAAATAAAACACCTTCTGGTACCTTTGTCCCTGTTTAGGGTGTGACAAATCTTACTCCTTGGACTCTCACAGCTATCTCCTTCATATCATGAATCAAACAGGTTTGAATAACGAGTTACAGAATCCAAACTTGTAGCTGAATTTGATGCTTTCTAACTATTTCAAGTCTTAAATTAGGTTTAAAACTTACACACCTAGGTATGTTTTTTGATATAGTGTTTTTGGACGTTCTAATACTAAACAACTTAAGAGTTCCTAAACACCTTCTTATCTAAAATCTTCAAGTTTGTACCTCGTAAAACAAAACTGTGTCTATTTAAACTTTAGGATTTTCAGCCCAAGACAAATTATATCAATTTCAAGTTAAAACAATATTCAAAAGATCAAGTGATTAACCAAAGTGAAGCCCCCTGAACTAGATCCTATAGGATTGGTTGTAAATTAAAACAGGGCAGTCTGATGAGGGGGTAGGACTTTGGGTTTACCAGACATTATTAAACAAGCGTTCTTTCAAAGCCCTTCAAGTTTTGGGTTTGATTTGTTTAAGCAATGATAATGGATATGAAGAGTGAAAAGGTATGGAGTGAAATTCCTGGTTTCATATCACAGGATGTGAAATTTATAATAATTAGAGCGCCAGGATGTTTCAAAAACATTATCAAAATAGGAGAAAATACTTTGTCATACAACTTCAACCCGCTGAGCTCAACTGTAGAAATCTTCACAGATGAGCAAAAAACAGTTGAAGAGGATTTAAATAAGTGGAACATTTTTAGCCCACAGCTCGATATACAAGAATGGTTGTGTATTTGCAGAGCTCTATTCGAAGTAAAAGCAAATATTGTGAAAGGAAGACCCCGTTTTGCTGTGGGGAAGCAGGTTGATGGAGAAATTCTGAAAGCCATACGTGTTGAAGCCGACGAGTTTAACAGGGATTCACGTTACACTATTTTTGGTTGCGTTAAATTCAATCCTGAAAATGCTACAAAGACTCTAAATACAATGAGATATACTGATGCGGATAATAAAGTCAATTATTTCATACCAATATTTTCCTTTCCAGTGTTTGAATGTTTTAATGGAGTTTGTTTTATATATGAAATCCACAATCTATTCAAACATTGTACGCAGCTACGCAGACGGTATCTGTTAAATAAGAGACTATTGGATGTTTGTCCAAAAAATAACTAGACTTTTCAATTTGAAAGGTCATTTTAAAGTTATTAACTACAACCAAGAGAGCACTGTCGATGTTCATGAAATTGTTTAACATTTGTGCAATTGTCAGCTTTAGTTGTATTGATACATTTTTTGTATTCATTGTTGTAAACCTTCTAATCCTAACGCTATTATGCTTCAGATGTGTTAACATAGAAAACTTGGTTGAATTATACTTTGAGTTCTACTAATGTCTTTTGTTCAACTTCTGTCATTAAAAAGATTTCACAAATCATATATAGTTTGACTTTTTTTAATGTATACACTTCTGTGAAAACATTTACAAATATTGCTCTTAGTCTGATTATATTTGTGGTATGGAATACTTGCTCAAGTATTTTCTCTATCTATTAGGCAACATAACACATCAAGAAAACTTTCCTCTTACGGAGCTAAAAACCTAACTTTTCTTATACATCCCATATAAATCTTCTCGCTGCGCTAAAGACGAATGAACCCTTACATTCGCAATAGAAAATAGCCAGCTAAACGTGTGTTATGAAACAGATCTATAGTTATCTTAAAACAGTTCAAATAAATATTCTCGCAGAACAGAAATGTCATTTGAAAACTTTTGTTAATTTGTTGTAAAATAACCAACAAAGACATTCTTACCGTGTGGCAATTAACGTGGATCAGGTTTCGAAGACGGTAACCCCCTTAACAGACTGAGTTTTAGGGCTCGGAATCCCATAACTGTATACGACCATGTTTAAAGACTGAAAACAGTGCATACTTCAATTCTTACCTGTTTGTACTGAAAACAGACTATATCAGGCGGCCGTTGGCTGACAGTCAGAGGCCCGGTCCAGAGTGTGAGCACTATACAAGAGAACATTGTGTGAAAAGCGGTTTGGAGTACGTTGTCCTTACACCCTGGTGAGCCACCAGATTCATCAATTAAGGAGTATACTCAACATTTAGTATTGTGAAATGACCAAAACAAGATAAACTATGGTAAGAATTCTATTTATATCTAATTCTGAACATTTGAGAAACAAATGCCTTGATGGTTGATAGGATTCGTGATGCAGTGTGGTCACCCTGCAAACTTGATGTTTTGAAATACCATCGAAAAGGGTAAGAACACATTTTATTTCAATATTCATAGAAGTTTGAATGTGTTACGTTGTATCTATGATGTATCACCATAGTTTGTGCTCCAAACTGACCCTTGTGTAAATCACTTCTGTTGGCTTGATTTGAGGCTAAAATTGTTTGGATTCATAAATGACTATACTTTTGAGTTTTTGACAATGCATACAATCAGCTAGATGCAAATCTACACTCAGATGAAAAAAAGAAATTCCCTGTTACACTGAAACACATCTAAATTTGCTTTTGCAAACTGAGAGATCTTTGACAACCAGACTCTCTCACACATACAAAGATTCTCACACATACACATACACAGACATGTACACAATTATGCAAAAAAACATTGCTTTCCCTTGATTAATTGTTGTCTTATAAAAGTATTTAGACCCTGTCAGATTTTGATTTTCAAAAAGTTGAAATAGAATCAAGAACAGAGGGTATAAGCTGGAAATGTATTTAAATAAATTGGTATACAGTTGTCATAAGTAAGCTGTTGCTTGTCTATTTTCCACAAATTAAACTATCCAAACTGATCATTGTAAGAAATAATTCTGCTAAAACAGAAAAACATGAAAAACAGTATATTAATGATATGAAACTTGAAAAATGTAAAGCTCACCTCGGCATTGGAAATGTAAAGAAGAATTAAACCCAGACACACTGTAACAGGCTAATTGTATTTTAAATAATGATTCATTTGAATGCCCTGCCAACTCTCACACAAAATTGTGCTGTGGTTTGTGCTGACACAAACCTATTCAGGTTGAACCTATGTTATTTTGCTATTGTTTTATGAACATCATGCTCTACCTAAATCTGAAATGATGTAGCAGTTTAGACTGATTGTGAGTCAACATTCAATTTGGATGTCTGTTTAAGCAAATGGTTTTATGGCCCAATTGAACTAAAGGCCTGAACCCCCCTCTGCTTTTGACAACACCTCATAAAACACTGAACTTTAGGTTGTAGACAAACATTAAATCAAGCTTTGTAAAAACTAAATTTGTTTTTAACCATTTTTAACCAACTTTTTTCTAAATGGGGACAACAGCATTATAAACCTGCATGAGGTAAGTTGAACAGGTTACTTGGTGTCAGTTGATAATATGTCTTGACTTAGAACAAAACTGATAGGAAGCAAATATTTCTCACACACACAAACATATCCACACACAGATTTTCTATATGTTTTTAGAATGGACATATGATTTTAGAATGGAACATTGACGTGGTCTGTAACAATCTTGTTCAGGTTCTCTGTGAAAAAATGTTAACATTGAATCAGCGAAGAGGCTTCATGTAATTGTTATAACATGCCCCCAAACAGAATAGGTTAAGTTGAGTCTGTGGGTACTTCTAGACTAGAGAGAGAACTTTACAGTCTTACAGTAAAAAAAGTTTTGTTATTTGTTTTTTTAGAATTTATGTTGATAACTAATCACATTTCTTAAAATCTATGGTTAAATACATAGGTTCTGGATTTTTGGGGGGCCAGAGAGATAGAGAGATCATGAAAATGGCTGACACAGCCACATAGTGGAATCAGAACAACCCCTTTGATAAGGGGGTGGGGGGAAGCTATTAAGGATAGGTGAGAGGGGCCTTGTAGACAACTCTACCCCACAGTGTCTTGTGAATTTACAGTCTTACAGTAAAAATGTTTAGATATTTGGGGTTTATGTTGATAAATAATCACATATCTTAAAATCTATGGTTAAATACATAGGTGCTGGATTTTTTGTGGCCTGAACAAAATGAGGAAAATGGCTACCAGAGAGACACACACTGTTCCTTAGAGGGCTTGTTCACACACGCACACACACAGACACACAGAGACTCCTAAACACACACACACATTTTTTGGGGCCTTAGAGACATGAGGAAAATGGCTGAGCCATTTGACTGTTTTTAGAAGTGTTTTACAGAGATACATAGTTTGGGGCCTGAGAAACTGGAACAACCAACTTAGCTTTGTAACCAATTGACTGATTTTAACATTTTAGAAATGTGTTACATACATTTTGGGTTCTTAGAGAGATCAGCAAAATGGCTGACACATAGGGAACTCATTTTATTAGGGGGTATAAAATGGGATACCTTGAAACACTGTTTGAGAGGGTGTGAGGTAACTCTATCAGAAGTGGAGACTCTTGTCCCAATCACACACACACACAGCCACATAGAGACATACACACACACAGAGAGACACACGAACACACACAAGAAGGGTTGGCCTTTTTTTTTTCAAACTGACCTATAGGAGGCTACGGACCCTCTCAAAGTTTTTGACAGCTCCGTTTAGGGGGGCCCATGCAGGAACTCCTTTTAAGGTCTGTAGAATAGCCAGAGCAATAGGAACTGGCGAGGTGGGGATCAGGGGAAGGGGTGGACCAGGTGGTGGGTGGAGGTGACAGGAAAGGGTGACAGGAAGGGGGGATGGGAAGGGTGCGGGCTATATGGGGGGCAATAAATTATTCAATCAATCACTTTTTTGACAGGTGGGTAATTCCTTTACCTCCTAATAAGGTTACATTTTGTTTCACATTTTGTTTTTATACTGTTTTTCATTAGCATCCCATTTAATATCAGTTAGCTAGCTCGATTACTCCTCCCTCTCGTCTAAAGGAGGCGTTGGTGGATGGAGCGAGACATGTCCCAGATGTGCTCGATCGATTTCAGGTCTGGGGAACGGGCGGGCCAGTCCATAGCTTCAATGCCTTCCTCTTGCAGGAACTACTGACACACTCCATCCACATTGTCCGATAACATGCTACATTCATTTTGCCATCAATCAAAAGGTTCACCGTGCCTTTGGAGCTCACACACACCCAAAACATCAGTGAACCACCACCATGCATCATAATGGGGATGGTATTCTTCTCACTAAAGGCTTCACTCCAAACATAGTGCTTATAATTGTCACTCCAAATTACAGTGTGGCAGAAGCTGTGAGGCGTGTCAAGGTGTTGTAGGGGATATTGAAACCAGGCTTTTTTGTGGCACTGGTGCAACTCGACCATGCAGCTCATTTTTAATCAAGTATCGTCATATCATGCTCCTTAAAACAACCACACCATCCTTTTTCAGAGCAGCATGTATGTCTCCTGAGGTTACCTATGGGCTTTTCTTTGTATCCCAAACCATTTCTCTGGCAGTTTTGGCATTTACAAGGCTTTGGATATCTTTTTATATACTTTTCTAATTTTATACAGTTCCAATACCTTCTTACGCAAGTCTTTTGACAGTTCTTTTCTGCTCCCCATGGCTCAGAATCTAGCTTGCTCAGTGCATCCACGTGAGAGCTAACAAACTCTCTAATTCCAATTTAAAATGCCACAGGTGTGAGATTAACCTTAAATTAACATTTTAACCTGTCTGTGTCACCTTGTGTGTCTGTAACAAGGCCAAACATTCAGGAGAAGGTAAACTTTTGATCAGGGCAACTTGGGTGATTTCTGTCATCAGTATGGTTTACCAAGGAGCCAAACAACTATGTGATAATTAATGGCTTCATGTGATCACTATACTTATATAACAGTCAGATTTATTGCATGAACAGTCACCTTTCATTTAATAGGCCTTGGGTGAGTGCATGTATACCTGCAAAAGGTCATGTTTAAGGTGCAGCTCATGTTCTGTAGAGGAGCAGAGAACTCCTATAGCCGTTGACATGAACTCGTCAGGGTTGATCTCAGCCAGCTGCTCCAGGATGCTGAGAGTTGGGCCTCTGTACTGCCCCTCGTCTAGAAAGATCTTTAAGTAGGGAACCATCCCCAGGTCACGAACTGACACTAAGAAAAGTGAGTGAGTGGAGAAAGTGCAATTGAGTTTGGGATCTGTGTACAGCATCTGAAAGCTTTTAGCATCCATGTAGACAGACACAGGTAATAACATGGCTACAGTAAATGTTTTCCCTAATTAATGATGCAACATTTCCCTTGTGGCAATCAGTGTAATTTTGTAAATGCTGCCTCTCTGCAAAAAGACGCATTAGTAATGCATGTTTCATGAAGTGTCTGATATACTGTTTGTAACTAATGTTCCTGCAAACATACAGAGATTGATCTACAGTCATACAGAGACAAAGGGCCTTTCTCAATCTGCGTTCTTGTCTGTACTTGTGTTCTTGTGAAACTTCATCTTTTGTGGCCCAGGTACTGTCCCAATACACAAGTTTGCATTTTGGCAAGAACGGTTAAAGATCCCAGAAGTGTTCTTGACACGCCCATTTTACCGAGGATGCATCAGTTGGTAACTTGTGTGAACTTGACCGCAGAAATATCCCAGCATTCATTTCGGCATTCGAGTAAGGACCGGGAAGTGGAGAGAGGCAGGTCAATACAGAGTCGTTTTGCTACAATTTCTTACGCTATTTCATCACTAAATTCACTTCTGAGAACATTTGATGCAAGAAATCAACTGTGTAGATTTCAAATATTGGCATTTTTACGAAAATGTATGGCGAATCGAAAATGTGCTCAAACGTTTTCGGAAGTGAGAGTCTCCATAAGCATAAGCGCCTGTGGGTGTAAGTTAGCTAGCGAGCCAACCCTGTTTTATACCTTAACATTTCTATCTACTTGGTCACATTTGTTTGCCAATATTATTGAAGTTAAGTGCTGATTTAAGTCAACTGTATATAGATAATGTACGTACATAGTCAGAGACAAAAGCTAAAATAGCATATTGCCGTTCTGAAAAAGCCTGGCTGTTGTCTTCAGTAATTGTCGTTATGTTTGGGTACTGCAGATGGCGTCTGTATTATTGCGCAATACCAGCAAGAGCACATCATCTCAAACTGTCAGCAGCGTTCTGTGTGCTCATCGCATTCTCCCCAAGAACACAAGTTCGTTCTTTGCATTCTTGGTATTGAGAAACAGCCAAAGACATAGGGCTAGATTTATCAAGCCGTTTGCGCCTGTTTCCACGCGGTAATTGGTCGCAGAGACGGACGTAACCGATGCGGGCTATTTACAAACCGGGCGCACTTGGGTAAAATCCCAGATTGTCTGCCACATGAGCGACCAGAGACAAATTGTGCGTTTGTGGGAGGGTCATGGGGAAAGTGGGAGTTCCACGCAAAAAGGTGGGAGGATACGGTAAAGTGCGCAGTACTTACAAAGACTGCCAGTAAGAGCGTGCCTCTATTCTGCGGGGGGAATTTACCGCCTCTTAAAAGCAGGTGTAAACCAGCAAGCGCTCTTTTCTGTGTGTTCAAATATACGTCAATGGCAGCAGTGACAGCAACAACTTCCAAACATAGCATCAAATACACTTGGCTCAAAAAAAGACAAATGCCTCCATCTGTTCCATTTTTGATAAGCAATTTGCGATTATTGACCTATATAAGACTCTTTAATTACTTAACCACATCGGTTGACTTTACATATTAAAGATATAGGCTAAACATATATGCAAACAACGCCAACTGAACAGTATTTCAAACCACACATACCTTCATTCTCATTCATTCACCTCTTCAGTAGTAGTTAGCGTGTCTATTTCTGGTGGACCTGAACCGGTTCTCCTCGATTGTGCCCGGTTGTACGCAACCTTCTCTTTTCTTCTGTGCTTTATGTCTTGCCACCGTTAATTTACATCCTCCAATTCTCTCCGTGTAGATGATAATGAGTTTATTTAACTTGTTACGGCAATCCAAATGCCCTGTAATATGTTCAGGTTTGCTGTTACTTCATGCACTAAGATGTGAATTTCTTCTTCAATCAATTTAATCTTGCGCTTTCTTTTTCCGTAGGGAGAGCCAAGATAGATACGGGCCCATTGTTTGCTCTTTTAGAGGCACGCTAATAGAGGGCGGAGTATGCGCTGATTGCGTAATGGGTATCGGGTTTGATAAATACTACGCTAAATGTGGAAGCATAGCGTGCGCAATTACCGAACTCGCATAAACAGACGCAGTGCAAACTGCGCTAGTGTTAGTAAATTCGGCCCATAGTCGTTTGAAAGTGGTTAGTGGGGGACTCAAAGATTGACCCAGGGCTATAGGGATGCTGGCTTCACTATTGATAAACCAAACCCTGGAACTCACCTGTGTTTTTGATGGAATGCAGCATGAAGGCAGCCACTACTCTGAGCATGCTGGTAGTGAGAGATCTCTCACTGTCATCTTCAGCTGATCGGGAACCTGAAACAGAGACATTAGGGAGCTGTCAATATTTATTTACAAAGGTACTGCTCAATAATGGGGTAGGGCATACATTTTTGTTTTGCACTGGGGAGGGTCATGAGTTATTATGGAGGTGACAAGGGAGTGTGATGAGATTTTTATCAAACAATTCCACCTCCAACTTATTTGTTTGTTTATCTCAGCTATATGCATTTATACATGCTGTCTCTTATTAGATGTTACCAAGTTAAATTACGTATATCCACTCAGTTATCCCAGAATGTGTTTATGGTCAAAATGTACAGACTTTTCAGTTGTTTGCAATGAACAAATCAAACAAAAGCACTTGAAATAACAACGAATGCATCAAGTGAAAAATCCAAGTAAAAAAGCAACTCTTTATTCAACTCTCAGTCCAAAAATTATTCAGCCCCCTGAATAGAATCTCTCACAACAGCAAGTTACTACTCCATTAGGCTACAAGCTCTGTAATGATGACTTAAGAAAAATGCAGTACAAAGATCAGAGTACACCCGTGTATTTACTTAGAACACTGCTTTTGCTTAACATCTGGCACAGGAAACCTGCAGTGTGTGGAAGGAAAGATGGATTCATTGAAGTATCAGGAAATCCTAGGAGAACATCATGCCATCTGTGAGGAGGCTGAAGCTTGGACAAACAGAACATTTATCCCAAGATTACCTCAAATGCAGAAGAAATCCTGGAAGATTCTACAGCGGCTATCGTAGTCAACTGACTTGAACCCCATAGAAAATCTCAAGTGGGATTTGAAGAAGGCGGTTTCAGCATGCAAACCCAATAATGTTACTGAACTGGAGGTCATTGCTCATGAGGAATGGGCTAAGATTCCTCAGGAATGCTGCCAGAGGCTGGTGTCTGGATATGCATCACATTTGCATCAGGTCAAAAGAGCAAAAGGGTGCTTTACTAAAAATGCTTGCCATGAAGGGGTTGAATAATCAGTATCAGTTGCGTTTGCAGTTGAATTTGGGGAAACCGTTTGATGCATTCATTGTTTTTAAATTTCAAATGCATTTGTTTAAATTTGTTCATTGCAAACAGCTGAAAGTCTGTCGATTTTGACAATTAACTTGATTTGGAATGGAGGTTGAATAATGATTGCAACTGTACATTAAATGGTGCATGGGAAATGGTGGCATATGTCATATCGTTGGCACTCCTGGTAAGTTCTATAAGAATAAAATAGCGTTTCTTTAATGCCACAGCTATAGATAAAATTTCAGCATCAGGCCTGCCTTGCTGCCCCTCCCACCTTGTTTTCAGAATCTCCGGTCTTCTAGCTACCACCGCCGAAAACTTCCTTCATTAACCACTGCAGAACATTTTCTAAAACTTTTTTATTAACAAGGTTGCTATTATAAGATCTCATATCCCTCCAACTGATCGTGACCTCTCTGATACAATCCATTGTCCAGCTTCTTTTAACTGCTTTGAGCCTGTTGCCTTGTCAACACTCACATATATAGTCTTGGGCATGAAGCCTACTTATTCCCCTGCAGATATTGTCCCTTCTCGTCTTTTAAAAGAGGTGTTAGATACTATTGGTCCTTGCCTATTGACTGTAGTAAATAGTTCTCTCATGAATGGCTCTGTTCCATCCAGTTTTAAGCATGCTGTAGTTCAGCCTCTTATTAAAAAAATTAATCTTGACCCCACTGATTGCAATAATTTTAGACCAATTTCGAAATGATCTTTTATGTCAAAAATCTTGGAGAAAGATGTCCTTCTGCAGCTCTCTTCTTTTTTAATGGAAAATAACATGCTGGATAACTTTCAGTCTGGTTTTAGAATACACCATAGCACATAAACAGCACTTCTTAAGGTTTTGAACGATTTGTTGCTGTTTGGCGACTCTGGAAATTGTGCTCTCTTTCTCTTGCTTGATCTTAGTGCTGTTTTCGACACAGTTGATCATGCAATCTTGTTGGATCGCCTTGAGCATAGGGTTGGGATTCAGGATGTTGCGCTGCAGTGGTTTAAGTCTTATTTAAATAATAGAACCTTCTCTGTTGATGTTGGCAATGTAACCTCCTCCTCTGTAGCGATTACCTGCGGGGTACCTCAAGGTTCAATTTTGGGGCCTATTTTATTTTCCTTGTATATGCTCCCTTTAGGCTCCATTCTCTGTAAACATGACATTTCCTATCACTGTTATGCGGATGATACCCAGCTGTACATACCACTACAAACTGGCAGAACTAACTCCTTGAAGTCCTTGTTTGATTGCCTTCTTGATATAAATTGCTGGATGGCAAATAACTTCTTCCAACTCAACGAGAATAAAACTGAAGTTTTATTGTTTGGCTCTCCTAAATCAATTTATGAAATAAGCAATAACCTGGGAACCCTGTCCACAAAAGTCCGTCCCTTCGCCAGAAATGTAGGTGTCATTTTTTATTCTGGGCTCAAATTTGACAAACAAATTAGTTTGGTTGTTAGGATTAGTTTTTTCCAATTGAGGACCATTGCAAATTTAAAACTTTTTCTCTCTCATAATGATTTGGAGATCGTTATACATTCTCTCATTTCTTCCTGACTCGACTACTGTAACTCGTTGTACTCAGGAGTTTGCCAGTCATCTATATATAGATTGCAGCTTGTTCAAAATGCGGCTGCTAGACTGCTGACTGGTGCCAAAAAGAAGGACCATATCTCTCCGATACTGGCCTCTCTCCATTGGTTACCAGTCAAGTATAGAATTGATTTTAAGGTTTTGTTACTTGTTTTTAAGGCTTTAGATGGTTTGGCTCCTCTGTATATTTCTGACCTACTTAAATTGTATCATCCTTCTATGTCTCTGAGATCATCTGATCAGCTTCTTTTAAATATTCCTTTGTCTCGTTTAAAATTGAAGGGTGATCGTGCTTTTTCGGTTGTGGGCCCCAGGCTATGGAATAAACTTCCACTTACAATTAGGTCTTCCCCCACTATTACTGTATTTAAATCCTGTCTTAAAACATATATTTTTTCAATGGCTTTCTAAATTGGCCTAGAGACACTTGTGGTAAAATGTTATTTTTGTGCTAAATAATTTTTAGGATTTTTCCATGTTTTGTTTTTATACTTTTATATCTCTGTACAGCACTTTGATTAACCTTGGTTATTTTTAAATTTGCTTTATAAATAAACTGACTTGACTTGACTAGAGGTGGTGTGTGTGGAGGCTCTGCGTTTTTGATAATTAGAATAATACGCAACCACCATCAACTGATTTACAAGCAATAAAGCCAATTATATATATTGTTTCAATTAACAATTATATATCTCCATTGAATTAATAGTTTATTTAATACACAGACCTGTACCAGAAGATGCCGAAACCATCGAGAGCAAAGCAAACAGCGGCCGACGCCCGCTCTGCTAACCAGGACGACAAGCTCACTGGTGTAGCGGAGGATACATCTTCCCCGATCACTTTGGCGGATCTGAAGTCTTTTAGAGCCGAACTTCTGGCCGAACTGTCTGCAATACTGGTCGGTCAAGTTAAATCCTTGGTCGAGGCAGCTATCTCACCTATTGCCGCGGCTCTAGAATCCATTAAAACGTCTTTGGAGGAGCAGGCTTACAGCGACAGGTTGCTCACCTTAGAGAACACGGTCACTCGTCTGGAGGCAGATAATATCAAAATGGGCGACAAAATGGAGGTTCTAGAATCCCGTTCTAGGTGGAATTATGTTAGACTGGTCGGTATCCCTGAAGGTCTTGAAGGGTCCGACCCGGTCTCCTTCATCTCCGGTCTGCTATCAGAGATACTACCCACAGTCTTTAAGTCACCCCCGAAGCTGGACCACGCTCATCGTCTGGGATATCACCTTTCAGGAGGTGGAGAGGGCAGAAAGCCGCAAGGTTTTATTGTCTGTTTTAACAACCCCCACGACAAGGACAGTGCTCTCAGAAGGCCGGGCACAGACCAACTGTTTTTCCGTCAGACTAAGGTATTTCTGATTCCAGATTCCAGTGCTGGTTTTGCCGCAAAGAGAGCCAAATACACTAACATTAAACGTAGACTGCATACTAACAATGTGAAGTTCTCCCTGCGCTTCCCTGCTCGTTTGTCTGTCGAGTACAATGGCAAAGTTTGGCAATTTAATTCACCTGAGGAGGCGGAGAATTGGGTCAAGCAAACATTTGGGGGGCCTTGAAACCCAACTAACAACCACATTGGTTGGCTTATCTGTATGTAGTTTTAAGTAGCTCTTTATTATCCTAACTTGGTCTCAGGGAGGTCAGTACCCTAACCTTCAGTGGTAATTATTGTCTTCTGCTTATTTTTTATTATTATTAATTAGGGCCCAAGCCAACGGCGAAGGCCCTTTTGTTTTCGTTAAGATTATTATTAGGGCCCAAGCCAACGGCGAAGGCCCTATTGTTTTCCTAAAGATTATTATTAGGGCCCAAGCCAACGGCGAAGGCCCTTTTGTTTTCGTTAAGATTATTATTAGGGCCCAAGCCAACGGCGAAGGCCCTTTTGTTTTCGTTAAGATTATTCTTATTATTATTATTATGATTTTCCTACCTTTTGGGCACTTTTGGGGCCCTTAACATGCTCAAAAACTCTTGACAATTTGCACACGGGTCAGAACCCGCGGCCATCAGAGCCGGGCTGAAGCCCGTACCCGGGCGTGGCAGGGGGGCTCTACAGCGCCCCCTGGAATGGGGATTCAAACACTTGTCCATATATCAAACACGCTTGCATGTAATAATATGAAACGCGGTACACTTATAGATCTCATCGGGCCAAACAGCTTTCGTGCTCTAAGTTTTACGTCAGCCCAACAGGAAGCCGGTTATTATGGGTCGTTTATGGGTCTTTTGAAAGCGCCTCCTCTGGAATTTATAGTACTCCTCCTAGGGAATTCATCCATTTGCCCTAAAAAGTTGGTGTGCATGAAGAAGAGACATTGAGGATGCTAAATTGCAAACAGATTTTTGATATCTCGAACGGTTTGGCCGTGGCGAGGCAACAAATTTATGGCGAGAAAAGAGAAACACGAAACGTTATAACGTCTGCATACATTAACACTTGTCCATATATCA
>JACXGM010027423.1:0-14488 GCA_016801145.1 Umbra pygmaea | reverse complement strand
CTACAATATTCACTCATCATGACAGTAAAATAGACCATCCTAAGTCAATCTACTGCAATAATTCCTCTCTCAAACTGTAGAAAGAATGCTGGGAACACTTGATAATGTATGAAAAAAGAAATACCGTCAAATACCGTGAAACCGGTAGAATTTTGACAAATACCGTGATATACATTTTTGGTCATACCGCCCAGCCCTAGTATTACCTAAAATAATACATCATCAGCAAAAAAGTGTATTGAGATACTAATGCTAGATATGAGAGCTAGTCAATGTATACTACATGCATTTAAGCATTTTTTGAACAGTTAAAACATACACAAGCGGAAGAGCGAACCAAGGGTTGGCATGTGAAAATCCAAAAGGCAAGTGGACAGTGCCCATTAGAGTTAGCAGCAGAGAAGAAGGAAAAATATACAGTATAGCTACACAGGGATGTGAGTCACTTCAGCTACTGAGTAGTATTATTGCTTATGAGTAGAACATTTAGTTTGTGGTTTTTTGAAATATTTTCTGTAAAGCACAAATATGATTGTAAACAGTTATTATAGATGTTGTTTTTCTCAACTGGCAAAATATATGGAGGTATAAGACACTGATCACTCTTATAATTTATTTTGACCAATCTGACGTTTTAAATGTCTTCTTGTTTCCTTGTTGTTAAGGTGAAGAGGGCTTTAACAGATATCCTTAATCAGGCAGACCAGGTTCAATACAGACCTTCTATGTGTGCTATGTTCATGTGCGCTGGGAATATGCGGTGTGGTAATGTCAATCCTGTCAGAGGCCGAACTGGTATGACATGCTGTTACAAGTGGAGATCTTAGGGATCCCCAGCAATAGCAATCCCTGCGCTCGGTCCATCTGAGGGTTAAAAGTGAATTAATAAAAGGTCAAAATATTTTATAAACATGAACACGATCAATGGGGACACCCTCCAATGTGCAAATACATATATTATCACATTTTCTGTCATGTATTTGAAAAAAGCACATACTTGGTTTTGCCTAAGTAAAATTCCATACAAAATGAATATGTCTCATATACTGAAATCAAGTTATGTGATTAAAGATCTGCTTTGTTGTGCATTAGAACACCACCAGGGGCACCATTTATAAAACTTTGCGGTGGATTTGCGTCAGAAGTGGCGTACAGACGAAATATAGGACGTGCGTACGCAAAGAAATATTCAGATTTATAAAAACATGCGCACGCACGTCCTACGCCTTTTTCCCTTTATAAATCACAATCAACTGTAATACGTAGCACAGCTTTCGCAGCTACATGTCATGCCCTTATTTGCCCATAAATAGTCAGTGAAACGCTCCAAAATTAATATTCATTGATTGAGAAAGCATGGCAAATACGGAGGAAAACCAAAAAAAGCCACTTCACTCAATGTGAAGTAGAAAACATTATTGGCGAGGTGGAAAAGAGGAGAAAAATGTTGTTTGAAAAGCACAGTGTGCCTATTACCAATGCCAAAAAGGCATTGGAGTGCTAAAAGGTTGCAGACGCTGTAAGAAAGTCGGACCATGGCCGAAATATAAAGTGGTCAGATATCAGTCGATGTCAAAGCGTCTAGCGCTTCATCGCGAAAGTGTGTCTGCCACAGGTGGGGGGAAATTGGTTACATTACAGCAACATGTCTGCATCACTAATTATTTTGACATTGGTGGAATGCAAATGCTTTCGATTAATGAATGCATTTTCATTCTCATTCATTGTCCTTATGGCAACATGAGTGCAGTCAATAGCACCGATTACATTTTGGAAACCGGACAAATTGTGCTTTTTTGTTTGACTGTTCACCCGCCGTGTACGGAAACTTAATGTAATTATGCGACAAACCTATTATACCGACTAACACGCCTGGCATATCCTGGCTAGGGGTTGGCTGAGATATCCCTGACTTGTCAGTCCGTTCCATCTGGAAAGTGCCAGTCGCCAGAAATCCTGTTATTAGTGTTATGAAAGGCGCCAATAAATAATATGCATTATTAGGCTATTATTATTATTATATTCTAACAGTGCAAGATCAGCTATTGTGCGTCATTACGCATTGTGATGGCATGGCTTTTCATAACCATCCATTTGATTGTATCTGAAAATCTACAGATGTCGGTATTACTCTTAATTGTAAATGGAAAATAGTTCTGCACAAATAGAATTTATTGCATATTTCAAAATGGTTAAGACATGCATCACGATGAAACTCATTTAAAAATGAAAATAACTAAATGCATATAAATTAACACTATGTTTCTGTATCTGATTACGACAGTTATACTATGAAAACAATATTCCCCAATGGACAATAAATACTATCTATCATCATCTATTTATTTAAAGGGATACTTCACCCTACAGCTATCTGGAGGCGCTAGTAGCTTATCCCAGAAATTTGTAGAACAGTGAGATATGTTTCACCCATGCCTGGCTAGTGTAAGAGCAAGATTTGAAATTTCGCGGGGAATTTTCACACGCTGACGTTACCGTGTGAGTCCAATGGACTTTGGAGATAAAATTGAATATAGGCGTGTATTCTGTCGTGAAAATAAGCATCCCTGTTATACTGATCTGGCTTTCAAACCTACTCATTAAAGCCTCGGTTGTCCTTGATTTTTTAAGGTATAGCTTGTCTTACTGTGATGTTTCGATCAGCCGTTTTAATGCTAAACAGACGAGGTGGTATGATTTTTTTCAGTATGTATAGAACTACAATGCTGGCTTCCTTGTTCCAAGCCCCGCCCACCCGGCATGTTCTCTTGAGTCTGTGGAACAGTTCGTAACCAAAGTCACTAAACCAGTTGCTACTAACCTAGGATTTGCAGATGAGGAATTTTACAACTTGCTTTTACATTCTGAGTGACATCCAACCATACATGTTTGTGCCCGAGTACATCGAAGAACATTTACAACAAATGGAGTTTGATATCCAGCTTCAACAAGGCAGCATGTTTTACAGATAATCCAGTTGAAACGCGGTTAAATTCTAATTGCCTAAGTGCTTCTGTGGGAATATGTCCATCCATGTCTACTGAATAAAAAAGCACTTGCTACAATGAATACGATTGTGGACAAGTTTTACTTGTAAGGCTTAAAGAAAAATGACTGATGACCGCATATGCATCACTGAATCACTGAAGTTTTCCAGCATGCATGGAAAGAGACGTAGCAAGAGGACAATTAACAGATGAGTAAGTTTATTAAACCTATTTTCTGTACCTTGATAACGGAGCACACATCGTGTCTGTATGGTAATGTTATTGTACTGTATGTGTAGTGGGCCAGGTGTATTTAGTAGCTAGCTGAGTGTGTAAATTACTATACCTTACTATATGCTACTCTTTCTAGATAAAAAAATGGATGGGATTGCATCGCTTTTCAGCCGCTTTCGGGCTGTAGTGCCGGTTAATTCAGCACATAGATCCCTTTCGTAATCTTCCGACCTAAAATGCTGACTGCAGACACTAACTTTTTATAGCCTATTGTAAAGTGTGAAAGATTACTCCTTCATTTTGGGCTTGCTTGTAAGGTTTCTGCAACCAGGTATAGAACACCAAACAGGCATGATGAATATGAATTAGACTACAATTTCAAAAACAAATATGTATAACTTTCTAGCGTCAAGCTCTACAGAGGTGTGCTGTTGAAATGCCCATGTTCTGTGTCGGTGTGTTCAAACGGGGACGGGCACTAAATTCGCTTGGAATTCTGGGAGTTGTGGTAACTCAAGTTTAGACGGATACAGAAGCACCCCAGTAGATGCGAAAGGAACTGAAATATACTATCGGCTTTTCTCTGAAATGTTGAAAAAGAACAGACATGTATATGAAAAATCATCTATGGTAACGTTTGTAAATGGTATACTATGAAACTTATTTACTGTGGAACACTCCTTTAACTATCTGCACCGCCAGACAGAGACATCGACAAGAATATCAGTTTTAAACATGATTTCGTTCTGTTTACCGTATTATTTATGAGGATGAATTACATAACATGCCAATATTACAGACAATATTTGAGTGTTCTTCTTGCAAATATGTGCAATATGTGCTTCATTTGCATTTACGTTACAATCTTGTTTTATTAGGGTTCAACCACGAAGTGGTAGAACCGTATTGTTTTTGTGTTAAATGGTTATTATTATTATTATTATTTGTTGTCTGCCACGCCGGCTGAAATTCCAGTGAGCTGGAATGAACTATAAACATGAAACTTGGGGGAATAACTGGAAATGGTGTGCATGTGCTTCCATAGAAATATGAACCTAATTGGCCACATGGTGGCGCTGTAATTAAGGCTTCAAAATGTAAACTTTGAAAGGCCACGCCCCTCACACCATAAGTCAGATTGACTTCAAATTTCCTACACAGGTGCAGCTCAGTGTGGTCTACAAAAAAGCCTCAAGGACCATTAAGGTCCGCCTACAAAAATATTCTGCCATTTTGAATGTTTTGAAAAACACATTTTTGACATCTCCTATTAAACCGTAGCTCCAATTGCAACCAAAAATTCAGTGAATTATCATTGGACTAAGTTTATTAAAAATAAAATAAACCATGTTGATATCTCAATTACTTTTCTTCAAACACTCGCTTTATTCGTGTGTCCTATTTGCTTTGTACATGCGAGTGAATTCAAATTGTCCAAGCGTCCAACTAGCCGTGATAGAAGCAAATTTCACGGTCAACTCGCGTTTGGTCTAAACGTAGCACTAAACTTAAAAACAAATTGCTAAATTTACATTTACAATTCACAACGTGATTATGAACGAAATGACTTCCTTTCCATTTACGCTACAGCAAAATACAGTCCTATTTTTAGAAGAGGATTCATTCAGCCTTTGCTGTGAATTGCTTATCAGTTTTAGCTGGCAAGTTAAGAAAATAGGCTATGATAAATATATATAAACATCATTGCAGTCACAAAGGTTTTAAGCAGCAGTGGATATCCTGTAACTTGTATCCGTTTTTAGATGGAAGCGAGAGGCTCTGATTCCGAGAGTAACAAGCCCCCTCCCTCCTCACATTTCTACCTTCTTTGCACTCCTGAACTTAAAGTTTAGTCAAGCAACAAAGACTAGATAACAGAGTAGCAGCTTGATGACAGTTTATATGTCATTAATATGGTCACTGTCATGATTCCACCCTCCTGAGCTGTCTCCCCCTCCTAGTGTATGTTCCCCTTCCTGGTTTCCCTGTGTGTGTGTCTGGTTTGTCTCTATGTGTGTTTGTCAGTTCCTGTCACTAGATCCCATCATCCCTACACACATGAAGGCACCCAGTCCTGTGCACCAGTTCCCTGCCCTAATCATCACCTGCACCTGCTCCTCTGCCACACCTGGGTTTATTTTCTCCCTCCCTTTATTAGGGAGGTGAAGACAGTCAGCCATTGCCGGATTATTGTACACCCACGTAACGATACCGTTTGATGTTATACCTTAATCTAGCCTTATCTTCCAATTCTTGTATCAGTCATTCAGCATTTTCCTGTTTATAGTATTTCCCATCGTGCCATCTAAAGTGATGGCGAACTGAAGCTTTCTGAACCAGTGAAGCGTTTCAATCCAATTGTATTGAAAAAAGGTTCAGTACTCAAAGCTTTAGAACTCTATGAGGACATCTGGTGGTGAAAGTTAAGGATAGCATTGTGATACAAACTGTTTTCCCAGATATTAGCCATGAATGTCTTTGAGTCGAAAATGAATACATTTTGAGTATGAAATCATGGATGGATGAATAAATAATGACATAAATAACTAAGCCTATATGGGACCTTGCATAAATAAAAATGTAATTGCCTTCTCCAAAAAAAAACAATAAAGATTGGATTTTGGTTGTGGATTGTTAACAAATACAACAATTTAGGAGGGAAATCGATAAAGAACACATTGCACATTGCACACACATTTCTGTGATTATTTTGAGTATGTAGCCTACAGCAAATATATATTTTTTGAGCCAAATAGGTGATATAGGCAGTGCAGAAGACATAGGCTAGTGATGGCAGTCTGAGCCTGAAGCTTTGATATGTGCTTCAAACATAGATTGTATAATCACGGCTTCAAACTATTAACTACAATTCCATTTGAACCACTGCTCTGAAGGTTGCTTTGGTACGGAAAAATCATGTGACATATGACGGCCGAAGCAGCAACTGCTTCATTCTCTGAATGAATCACCTGAGTGGTTTGCTGCGCCACCGGCACACGCAAACCTGTCAGGACTCAGGTGCTGCCCTTGCGACTGGCACCGCCTCGTTTCGAGTCTGAATTCTAGCCCACTCAAAACATAATGTACAATATTATGTTTAGGTCATAGTAGCCTCTAATGACAAACATTAGTTTGTTCTTATCGATTTATTTTGATTACTATGGAACCATCTAGGTAGAGAGGTCGGTCTGACATGTGGGAAACCTTTATTCTGATCACTCCTGATAAGGTGCGCTGGCTGTTAAATATCATTATTGAATATTGGGCTATAAGTAGAGTTATAGAACTGTAACTCAGTAGCCTATAGTAATGGCTTTCTCAAGTCTGTATAAAAACATTAGGCTATCTTATAATTATAAGCCTATATGATTAGTGTAGCCATTAGTTTGTCAGCAAAAAAGAAACAGGCTCAGTCCAAAAAGTGTTGAGAAAATAACGTTCCTTAATAAAAATATTTGAGTGTTCCCTATCCCACTTACCACTTGGCCATAGTTACACAAGCACACACAACTTGTGCCATATTTTCCCAGCACATACTCTGTTTTCCCAAGCACTCTCTCTCCAATAACCAATAACACAATACACAAATGAATCACTCTTTATTAAAAAAAATAATGATATCTCATTGTTAGTATAATGTACATGTTGCACTGTGTGTGTGTCGCAGGAAGATGGCGCCAAAGTGTTGGCGAGCCGTCTCCTACCTGTTCTAAACGTGTCTTGGTTTGTTTTCTTGGTTTGTTTTCCTGTTCTTATGTTTAACAACACAAAATGTTTCCTCATTACTAAAATATGATTGTGCATTTCTCCTCACTATCTGGCAAAAAGTTCTCGATCAATGCTACATTTACTGTGAGAATTGGATATTCTAATCAGCCACGGCTAGGCCTACCTGTTCCATCGTTCGGCGGCCTGCTACCTCTCCGCAGTACGGTCCGAAAGAAACGCAGAAAAAGACGAGACAAACGCGGCGGCTTGCTGACCGGGAGCCGAAGACACCTGGGTCCACTCTGTGCTGTTCCTCAGTCCTTCACAGCAGAGTCCTTCAACTACTCATGGCGGAGCCAAGTCATCTCCCGACGCTCGTTGGAGCGGAGATATCTTGGGCTTGTACCCATTCTCGGAACAAATTATCCGCCCTGTGTGGAATCTGGTAAGACGACATTTTCGCAAACAACGGAGAATTAACTATGGCAAACTTTGTAGTATTGACTGCTTAAATAAGCTAGTGTGTCTAGCACAGGCTGTGGTTACTACTGTCCCTCTCAAGATGGCGTTAATCAACGCCGAATCGCTGTCGAATAAATCTTTCATTTTAAATGACTTCCTTCTATCTCGGGAACTGGACTTCTTATTTATTACGGAAACCTGGATTAATCTTGGCGATCAAAGTCTGCTAGCAGAACTCTCTCCAAATGACTTTGCATTTTTTAGTTCCCCTAGAACTACGGGTAGGGGCGGTGGCTTGGCTCCAATTTTTAGGAACCGTTTTAAATGTGATTCACTGCCGTTTAACCGTTATTTGAGCTTCAAGTGTTCAAAGTCAATCTGGCCTGCCATCTGCTCTGTGTTATTCTGTATAGACCTCCAAAGTATAACAAGGATTTTATCCATGATTTTTCTGATTTATTTCAAGGATTATGCCAAATTATAATAATATTTTACTTTACTTGGTGATTTTAATATCCATATTTGTTGCCCATCAATGCCATTGGTTGGCCAGTTTCTTCAACTTGTGGATTCTTTTAAACTAACTCAGTTTGTTACCGGCCCGGCACATAAACACAGACATACACTTGATCTTGTTTTTTCTGTGGGGTCTATCTGATCATAAACCTGTGATTTTTAATGCCTCACTCTCTTGTCCTTTACCAAACCATTATATGCCACCATGCTACATTCGGGCACTTAATCATGCCACTGCTCTCCAGTTTTCTGAGTGTCTCCTTTTAACAACCTTTCAGACTTAACTTCCTCTTCTCTTAGTACAGAAGTTACTCTGTTTGACCGCACTGTCTCAGATATCCTTGACATTATTGCTCCACTTAAACCGTGGCTAAACATGGAGACCCGTGCCCTTAGACAAGAGTGTAGGAAAGCAGAGAGGATTTGAAAAAGGATAAACTGCAAGTACCTTTTGAAATACTGAGAGAATGCAGAGAAACCTACCAAAGTTTTGTCAATGCACAAAAAGCGAAGCATTTCTCAGATATTATAGAAAAAACTGCACATAGCCCAAAAAACCTTGTTTAGTGCAATAAACACTGCACAAAATCATGTTACAAGTCCCTGTTGTTACCCCTTAAACATTAGAACAATTTCTATGTTTCTTTGTTAGCAAAGTGGACCTTATTAGATCTCGCATCTCCCAGACTGATTATGACCACCCCGATTGTGTGCCTACTACAGCTTCTCTTCATTGCTTTGAGCCTGTGTCCCTCTCAACACTCGTAGATATCGTTTCATTTATGAAGCCTACCTGTTGTTTTACTTATATTCACATATTTTCAAAGAGGTGTTAGATACGGTCGGTCTGAGTCTGTTGTCTGTCGTAAATAGTTCTCTTAGAAATGGAACTGTTCCACCAACTTTTAAACATGCTGTGGTACAGCCTTTTATAAAAAAACAACCTTGACCCCACTGATTGTAACAACTTTCTCTAAGTTATCCTTTATGTCGAAAATTCTGGAAAACATTATTCTCGCCCAGCTTTCCAAATTTTTAAGTAAAAATATTGTGTTGGACAACTTTCACTCTGGTTTCAGACCAAACCATAGCACTGAAACAGCATTCTTAAGGTTCTAAATGATTTGTTGTGAATTGGTGACGCTGGAAACTGTGCTATTTTACTTTTACTTGACATTAGTGCTGCTTTTGACACTGTTGAACATCCCATTCTCTTAGATCGTCTCGAGAAGGATGTTGGTATCAGGGGTGTGGCTTTAAAATGGTTCAATTCTTACCTGAAAGATCATACCTTTTCTGTTAAGATGGGAAATGTGTCCTCCTCTACAGCTGTCATACAGTGTGGAGTACCTCAAGGGTCAATTCTGGGGCCAATTTTATTCTCCCTGTACATGCTCCCTCTGGGCTCAATTCTTCGTAAGCACAATATTCCATATTATTGTTATGCCGATGACACACAACTAAATGTACCACTAAAACCTGGTGATACCAACTCCTTGCAGTCGTTTTTTACCTGCTTACAAGACATCAAAGGTTGGATGGCAAAAAACTTTCTACAACTTAACGACAGCAAGACCGAAGTTTTATTGTTCAGCACTCCAAAATCCACCAAGGAACTAGTTGTAAATCTTGGGCCCCTAATCACAAATGTACACCTCTCTGCAAGAAATCTAGGTGTCATCTTTGATTCTGAATTTAAATTTGACTAACAACTTAATTCAGTAGTCAGAGGTAGTTTCTACCAGTTGAGGAACATTGTTAA
This sequence comes from Umbra pygmaea, assembly GCA_016801145.1. NCBI lineage: Eukaryota > Metazoa > Chordata > Actinopteri > Esociformes > Umbridae > Umbra > Umbra pygmaea. Next base: position 4,819 of record JACXGM010027423.1, on the reverse strand, counting down.
ACTAAAACCATTCCTCACTCGTCAGGACTTGGAGATTATTGTTGTATGTTATTCATGCACTCATATCGTCTCGACTAGACTATTGCAATTCTCTGTACTCTGGTATCTGTCAATCATCATTGTCACGTCTGCAGCTTGTCCAGAATGCAGCTGCTAGAGTTTTAACTGGCACTAAAAAGAGGGATCATATCACCCCGATACTGGCCTCTCTACATTGGTTACCAGTCAAATACAGAATTGATTTTAAAGTGCTTCTATTGGCTTTTAAGGCATTACATGGTCTGGCTCCATTATATATCACAGATCTTCTTGCTTTGTATCAGGCCTAAAAAAAAAAGTTTGGTTCCTGTTGGTTGTCAGTTGAGGTCATGGATAGGTAGGGATATTTTATTTTTTTTATTTTTTATTTTTTTCCCCAGTGGCAGCAAGGGATATGTAGGAATTTTTTTATCATTTTTATTTTTCTTTATAGTAGTGATGGATACCTTATTTTTTCATACCATAGCCTACCTCTGCAGTACCACCTTGGGTGTCCCAGCATGTGTCCCAACACCTTGTGTGTCGTCGTCGTCGTCTCCCCCCCCCCCCCCCCACACACAGAAAAGCCTGCTCCCCAGAATGTAATTTTTCAGCTCGTCTTTGTTGGTATGTACAACCTTCGGCAGGGGCAAGTGAAGTTGCTGTGCAAAAAACAGCATCTCAAATGCGGACAGAGTGCACACTAGCACTTAATACATCCATGGTTTTTACAGGTATGCCTGGCAATCCGTTCGTGCTGTCAAAATTGGCAGTTGATAACAACACACAGGCCAAAACATAAACATATATTCCGTGTTGGAACATACTTTTCCAAAAGAAAAAATACTGACATTAGCATTGTTTTCAGAAAATATAGTATTTCAGCTTAACATGTTTCCTTAATATCTGATGAGGCATTGGCGTCATTTTTGGATTTATTACAGTACATGTATTACAGTATAGCACATTTAATGAATGATGTTAAAATGTTGTTGTTTTTTTCAATTAATTATTACTAGAATTTTGAAATAAAATTATTTTCTGTTGAAAACCAGATTTTTTCCCCAAAAATCTTTTTTGTCCCCAAAAATAAATCTGGAAAATGGGGGGGTGGTCTTACATTCGGGTATGTACGGTAGGTCATGTAATTTCATTTTTTTTGTAATGGAAAGTCAGGAGGTTTAATAATTCAGAGTGGAAACCCTGTTGTAACTATTAGCTAGGTGAATGTAATCTGAATTTTCATTGATGTTATAAGATTGACTTTATCAATAAAGACCTGCTGTGAAGTCACATTACTGTTCTTTATTTACAGTAACCTGCAGAAAGGTGAAAGCAGCACAACCACAACACAAAAAATAGAGAAAAAAAACTATGCATAAAATCAATTTACATAAGCACAATGTGCAAGCAGGAACAGTTTATTTTTTCTGCTGCGCTTCAACTGCAACCTTGTACAGTGCCAACATAGTCTGTTGCCTCTCCTCGTCGGACACCCTTCGCAGCATGTCTGCAATAGTTTGACCAAACCGGGCGCACTCATCATTCCCTTTATCTAACTCATGCAGCCTCTGTTCCAGCGCCAACTGCTGTTCCTCTAACTGAGCTTCCATTCTCTGCAAACCATCATCCTGTTCCTTCCTCTTCTTTTTTTGTGCCATCCTTGGCCTGGGAGGCAGAAGAGATGGCTGGGGGGATGAAGGAAGAGGTGGCTGGGGGGATGAAGGAAGAGGTGGCTGGGAAGATGGAGGAAAAGATGCCTCAAGAGATGCCTGAGGTGATGGCTTGAGGGATGATGGAGTAGGTGGCTCGAGGGACAGAATAGATGGCTGGTCAGCTTGCCTTGTAGAAGTAGCTGTGGAGTCAATGTTGTAAGTGAATGTATATAAATACACATACAGCAGATGCCTTCAGAGTTTAAGCACATATAAGGCTAAACTATGAATACACCATATTCAGAGATCTTTTTGTCTGCAGTTACTATGGTATACTTAAGTAGGCTGGACAATAGAACGCTTTTCAAATTCAAAATGCTGAACCCATTTCTTACTATATTTCTATACGTTTTTCAATGTTTTGCAGGATGATGTCCTACAACATTGCAGAGTTGTTATTTTGCCATTTCACTTAATACTTGTCTGTAATGTGTTTAGTAATCTATTACACATACATAGGTAACTACACATTTTGGTTTCACGGAAGCATCATTTTTGTATTCAATCGTAACTGCTGCATACCCTTAAAGCTGAAATAGCAGGGCTAGCTAGCTAACCAAAACACAACAGATGTTCAGGACTCATATATTTACCTTTTCATCAAAGTTTGACTCTGTAGCCCGGTGTTTCACATGTGGTACCAGCCAAGAAATGAACAGGTAAAATGCCAGGACTTTTTAGCATCCTCAATCAATCGCTCGGTCTCTTGATCCATATCCATGTTCACTGAACTTCTGAATTTAAAAATGGCACTGCGGTAAGTAAAAAAATAAGGCTGATATGCGATTCAGGAAAAGGTATTAAACAGGGATGTGATTTTTCCGGATTAATGTAAATGAAAATGTGACCTACGTGAATCATGCAGATCTGTAATAAAAAGTGGGGTGGGGAGGGGGGGGGTCAAGAGCTGCCGGAGTGAAAAAGAGGGGATATGAGGCTGCAGGGCTCGACATTAAGGCTTGTCCGTTTGTCAAGGAGCTCGTAGAATCATTTGTCCGAATGGACAAGTAGAATTAATTGTAATTTTGTTCTCAAACACGTTTTGCTGCACGGTGGTCACATGACACAGACACACCTCTGTTTTCACACTGCTGCAAGTGCTCATTCCCTGTTCAATACTTTATCGACCAAAGTAGTCTAAAGTTATGCACATATAAAGGTTGTGATTCATTGCATATACATAATATACGATTGTGATATTCAAAGTGTTACTGATGTTTAATAGTTGGACAAAACAAAAATCACATCTTTTATTAAACTGCGCGACAACAATGACCGAAATAGAATGAGCGCGTATCCGAAAGATAATCCAGAAGCATTGCGCGAGAGAATATTTTTTTAAAGTGATACTTTTAATAGCATGTTCCAAAAGTTAATTTTACATGCATGAATGTTGTTATAAGTCAGGGTTGGAAATTAGCACACGCTAAAAAAACGTGTTACTTCCCCAGTATTATAATCCAAAGTAGGCTATAAATTAATGAAGAAAATATAAAGGGCAAATAATGTATTACAGATGTGAGGGATTTAATGCGAATATGATACGATTAGGCTATATAATGTTATTTTTCGTGATCGAAAAAAGTATAACAAGTAACCATTTCATGCGTAGAATGTTAATGTTAAGAGCTCGTTGGTGAAAACACGGGTGGTGGTGTTCTGATAGGCGGCATTCTCGTTTGACCATAGAATCTTAAACATGCACGCACACACAAATGTGACTGTAGGATGTCGAAGTTCTCAATTTCAAACTTAGTTGCTTAACAACTGATTCTAAGTCAAGTAGCCGATCTTACTTCGCCATAATATGTTTTCTTATTATTTATCATGTTGGTATCATTGCTGAAGAAGCATTTGCTTGCAATTTTGATTGGAGCTAATTAAAAAATTGTTTGGATTATTTTCCCAGATGTACAAGCAGATCATTATAAAACGAATTTACAAATGTAAAATTAACTGCTGATTAAATAAATATTGTGGAATAGGTTACAGCAGTAGAGTTTTAGGCTACACCTCTAAAGTGTGAGATTACCTACTATTGGACATCCAAAGTAGCCAGATAAAAATAGTAGTAGGACATCCAATACACAGATTAGCACAATTTGTCAATCATTTAAAAATCATTCGTCTCACAGACTTGTCTTCACAACATGTATTTTTTGTAATTTGGCTAATAAGACATATTAATGATGAATTTGATGTATTGAAGCAATATAGAAGAGGCAAATGCGTTTTCATTTTTGAATTCGTAGAATTGGCTGGTAAAATTAGGGCATCCACCAACCAGTGGCTAAATTAATTTCCCAGCCTGGTTACGATTTTAACTGCAACTGGTTGAGATGGCAACCTTAAAGCGGTAGCTAAAACTTTTATTTCACATATTATGTCTCGGTCACAGAAGTAGTCAAAGTCAAAGTCAAAGTTGTTTATTTGTCATATGCATCGAATGACATCACATCATCCTATGCAGAGAAATTCTTGTCACATGGCTCGACACATCTACACAGTGGGCTTAAAAAGATTATATACAATATGAAGAAATTTAAAACAATAATAATAATAATAGCAATATACTATGTACTGAGCAGTAATATGGAGTGTACACAGCAGAGGTAATGAATATTATAAATATGGCATGGAAATTACTTTTTAAAGGTGCATTGAATTCTGCTACTCAGCTGAGAGTGGATAAAGTGACCAGAGAATGACAGGGACTCAAGAAATGATTTGTGATCAATGTTCTGTGTTAAGGAGCCGAATGGCCTGCGGAAAGAAACTGTTTTTAGTCTGGTAGTCCATGCTTTGATGCTCCGGTAACGTCTACCAGATGGCAGCAGTGAGAAAAGGGCACGGCCTGGATGACTGTGGTCTTTTAAGATGTTCAGTGTTTCTCAGGCATCGCTTGTGGTAGATGCCTTGCACAGAGGGGAGACAACAGCCTATGATGCGCTCCGCTGACTTCACCACCCTCTGAAGGGCCTTGCGATCAGCAGCGGAGCAGCTGCCGTACCAGGCTGTAATGCAACCTGAAAGGATGCTTTCGATGGTGCACCTGTAGAAGTTTATTAAAATCCTGGCAGACATGC
>JACXGM010027422.1:0-13854 GCA_016801145.1 Umbra pygmaea | reverse complement strand
AGATCTTTTTTTGTTCCTTTTGTATTCAGTCCGTTTGTGAGTCAGTTTTGAAGTCTGTCCGGTTGTCAGTAAGTTCACTTTCAATAATTCTCTGTTCAAGTGTTTGTCACCAAATCAGTGACAGTTTCCTGGTTGAAAAGGAAACTTTCCACTCTTGGATGGATTGTGTATCAGCTGAGATGGCTGGTACCATCCTGCCAACAGGTAGTGTTTGATGAGTGGGTCCACGTCTCTTCAAGATCACACTGGGAGGCTCGCCATCAATAGAAAGGGATCTTCCATGTAGTTCTCACTCAGTCTATAAGACCTGACCTGTTTTTGGTTTAAACAGGACTTTAAAATGTTGTTCTATATTTCAATGTGTTATACAACAATCATACTAAAACATAACAACCATGTAACATTAATCATCATCACATGCTGCATAATACTTAAATACCACAGTACCCAGCATATAACATTTCACAAATTGGTACTTACGGTGCATGAACATTTCCATCACACTTAATACTAATACAGGTAACATAGCGCTGCATGCACAGTTAGAAATGTTAGCATCATGCACTTCGCTAGCTTACCGAGACAACTAGATATTGAAAACTTAATTTTCCATCTCCTGGTTGCTCCTCCTTATCCTGTGTTCTGTATTTGTCTGTTAGGTTGTTAATACACTCACTTTAATCACTTTTTCAACTTTAAATCTATTAGGTTTCTGCGCTAAAGAAGACTGATTTATTCACTTTATAACTGTAAAACATCCTTGTTTGCAAATCACTGCCTGTAGCTATGTGTTTGGATGTTTTAGATGCAAAACTTAATTCTAATAAACTTATCAGGTTATGGAGATGTTTTAACCGACTGATGATACATTCAAATGTATAACGTCAGTAATTGTAACAAGTGTTTTTTCATCCCGTCCCGCGGTAGACTTGATCTCACGTTCGATCGTAAACATGATTAACTAATAAGTAACTCTCAGTTAAGAATGCTTAATTCCTACTGACAGCTCACTGGCTACTAAGCATCCCAAAGGAATCTGAACGAATTAATTGTCGTAAATTCTTGCATTATCCTATTGATTGCACATAATCCTTCCGTCAAGATTGACAAGATTAAGTGTAAAGACAACAGCCCTGGACAAAAATGATGGAAGAGATGAATAATGTAGTTTCAGTGAAAGTGGAAAGAGGCAAGTAAAAGGTAAATCCAAGTAATGAGCAGTCACATCAATTAAAAATATAACTTTGTAAAGCCACCGTAAGGTAAAACATGAGTTCATGTCCTGTGTCAACATTAACAAACAACTCTAGTTAATGCATTTGTAAATCAATAATAAAGTTATGGTTTTGATTATTAATTGTTTACGTCTTTGTTCATCATTCGTTCATGAATAGTTCATATATTAGGTAGTACTTTGTTCATGCCAACAGCTACATGAGTTCACGACATGAATCAACATTAACAAATTACAGCAGAAAATGTTGGGTATAAACATGTACAAATGATGGTAATCACTATTAGTTAATGCATTTGTACATTAGTATGAGTTTTCATTATTAATTTCTTATTAATGTATTTGTTCTTCATTCGTTCATGTTTAATAATGTGTTAATGTTAGTTCACGTACCCTTATCGTAAAGTGTTACCGTCAAACTCGGCGCGCCCCACTGGTGGGGAATAGAGACATGACAAGTGGGGCAAGACAAACGTGAGGGAATTCTGTCATTTTGTGCCCATTTCTATAAATTTCATTATTTATTGACACAACACTCAAAGTAATAATCAAAGATAGTATGCGAATGTAGGCTGGCCAGGGAAGCAGTGTTTCCTCAAAACAACTGGATGAGACAATAATCAATATTACAAAAACAAGAACAATGCAAATATTGAAAAATGTGACAATACAAGGTGTAAAAAGCACTCATTTCTATAAAGAAACACTGTCTAATGCTAATACGCAGTAATCCTCTACAGAAGAGGACCAATTAATTGAGATGACTAGCGACTCCACAGGAACGCCCCGGACAGAACGCAGGTGTAGCTACTGTAGAATACGGCAGAAGGAACGCCACGGAACGAGCTGAAATCATGGCCAACATTCATCTTCCTTGACAACTTAATAATTCTAATTCTACTAAGGATACAAATTGGAAAATAGGCTACTACAGCATAGCTATCTTTGATATTATAAATAGTTTTTATAAACTTTATGTAGATTTGAGTTTTTGTATTTTACTGTTACAAAGTACATACAACAATCTTCATGCAGTTCTTGCCCTCACAAGCATCCAAAGTCATTGTTCTCCACCAGCTCAGTATGTGTGTGTGAGGGGGTTGCCTGGAATGTTGATGGGATAAACCGGTTTCGACAGAGAAGGTGAGCGGGTGGAGGAGGGGCCATGAAAAAATACATGTCTTCAATCGAGCTTAGCTTTTTTCAATAGCTGTACATATTTAAATATATATATATATATATATATATATATTCACCTGAAGGTTTGAATTGAAATAAACCGGTCTTTACATGTGCCGTACTGCAATGCGAAGCTTGCTTGAAACCGATTCATTTTAGCTTCACGTCTATTTATCTCATCAGCGCAAAGCGTTTGAGGCAAGCAGATAATTCAATCATTATATAAAAAAATGTACAAAGATCAATTCTTTAATCCACACTGCACCTGTCTGATATGTTTGCTATTGTATTTGAATATAAAATATTACAAAAAATATATATAATGGGTGTGCCAAACTAATGCAGATCCCAAAACATATTTGCTCTGAATTTGTTGAAAATCATTTTTACCTTCATCAACAATATTTTACAGAAAGAAAAGTCGGATATATAAAAATACAAAACAAACAAAAAATGAAGCGATTTCTCTAGTCTCTAATTAGAAAACACAACTGTGTGAGGTTAAATAGTTATATTTTTCAGTGTAATATATCCAGGAAACACAGGGAAAATGAAAAACGCTGCTTGACCATGCAGAACAATATATACTTAAAAAGGAAAAAATACATGTCTTCAATAGAGCTTCGCTTTTTTTCAACTGTTGTACATATTTTAATATATATAGTCACCATAAGCAGGTTTGAATGGAAATAAACCGGTCTTTACAGGTGCCGTTATGCAATGCAAAGCTTGCTTGAAACCGATTCATTTTAGCTTCACGTCTATTTATCTCGTCAGTGCAAAGCGTTTGAGGCAAGCAGATAATTCAATAATTATAAAAAACTGTTCATAGAACAATTTTAAAATCCACACTGCACCAGCTGAAATGTTCCCTATTGTATTTGAATATAAAATATTACAAAAAAAAAATATATATATAATGGGTGTGCTGAAATGTAATGCAGATCCTGAAACAAATTTGTTCGGAATTTGTTAGTTGAAATTCATTCACATTCTATAGAGCCTATACAATTATGAAAATACAACAGCATAAACATGACATTTTGTAATTCAGGCTGTTTCCGACACTGGAACACATTTTAAAATGAATGAAACTGCACTTTATTGCGCCGTTAGTTAAAAATCGTATTAAAAGTATTAGCTGGTTTATCTATAAAGTAAGTACGTGGATTTTCATTCTAGACTTAAGAATTTTCATTCTATAAAGGCAATATAATACCATCAAAAACAACAAAAATCTCCATGTAATTTATCTGTTTTGAGACAGTTTTACGTAGGCCTATAAAAACACAATAGAGGTGATGCTCTTGATCGCTGGATGCAGTGATGGCTTGGCTTGAGGCTGCGGAGGAGAGAGCGGTTTTTAATGAGGGTGATTCGTATGCTAATGACGCTGATGGGCGTTATAGGTAGTTTATAGGTATAGGTAGTTTGGAAGGCCTGGCCGTTTTAGTGTTAAACCCCCTCTCTCATCAGTGTTGTAAATATATATATATATATATATACTATATAAATATTACAGCTAAATATGAATGATTTGGTTAATGATTGTTGTATGTTTATTTGTTTTGAACTGTATTTATAAATGCTTCCTTCTGGGCCAGTTCTCCCTTGTAAGGACAACTCTTGGTATAAGTGGGCTTTTCCTGGTAAAATAAAGGTTACATAAAAAAAATTGTCCAGGAACATCACAATTTTTCTGGGTTCACTCTTAATCTATTTTTATTTTTGAAAATATACACTCATTTCAAATTTGATGACTGTAACACACTCCAAAAATGTTCGGACAGTCGACTGTTTACTGTGTAACATCCCCTTTTTTTTCATTAACACTTAAGAGTTTGGGCACTGAAGACACCAGCTGGTTCAGTTTAGGAAGCAGAAATAAATTAATCTATTATGGCCGGTATTGGGGTGTGGCAGTCCACGTTGACCCCACCAGTCGGTTCACCCCTCCCCTGTACTAAACCATGTAATGTGTTTGGCCACAGCTGGCAGTGGACTTGTCAGCCTGAGCTGCACACGTTACTAGTACAGCATCCTGGGATTTAGAGCACGGGCTGTGCGGAGCTCTGATTTGAACCCAACCATGAGTTGTCCTGAGGGACCAACATGGGGTCATAGACCAGAACATAGTAGAACTGATAGACAGAATAAACACTATGGAAACTAAACATTTGAAACTGTACAACGTACATGGGCCCTGCTATACCCAGCAGGAAATGCAGTCTTTTTTATCAATTATCATTATGTGACCATGATGCCAGAGACCAAGATGGACCCCGGATAGCTGAGCAAGCCTGGGATAACCACATCAGTACAAATCCTCCCTAACATGGAAGGCCCGCCCACCCTGCTTTGGACAACAGGTGAGACGATTAGAGGTTACCTGAAGCTCCAATCTGCAACAGCTGGGCGATGCGCTGGTTGCCAGTGGCTGCACCATAGTGCCCTACGTCGCGTCCGAGGGCGTCAGACAGCTGTGGGTTAGCCCCTCCTCTTAGCAGTGCATCCACTGTCTCTGCGCTGTCGTTCTCACACGCCAACATCAGCGTTGACCTTCAACACTAAAATCAGATGAGCATCAACGTGTCCTTATTAACGCAAGCAGGTAGAAATGTTTCCTGTTGTGTATTTTGACTGTACGTTTTGCGTATTGCATCTATACATTCATGTTATCATTAACACTACTATAATTAATCTTGGCCAGGTCACCGTTGTAAATGAGAATCAGTTCTCAATTGGCCTACCTAGTTAAATAAATGGCCAGTCATGACCATTATCTGAGGACAAGGTCACAGTATGTCTTGCACACCTATAAGGTACTGTAATGCAAAGCTGTGTTTGTTTTGTCTTGTTGATGTACCTGCCATGGCTGTCCAGGATGTTGGGGTCAGCTCCTCAGTTCAACAAGAAATCTACCAACTCAACTCTGCTCATCTGGGCTCCTAGGATCAATGGAGTTGCACCATCCTGACAATAGTGGACAATACTATAATGACATATAGACAATACTTTAATGACATATAGAAAATACAATACAGTAATGGTGTATAGACAATAACACTGTATAATGACAATTTAAAAAGAAATACTGACTAAATCATATGATTTTGTGACAGAATGTAACAATAGCCTGCACAGCTGTAGCTCTACAGACTAGCGGTTATTGTGAGGGCTGCAGTCTAGAGGCAAGGCACAACTGAGAGCACTCACCACATCCTGAGAATCCAGAATGGCCTGGAAGTCCCACAGAGTCTCTGTACAAGACAAGCATCCGCTCACAGCTTGAGGAAAATGGGACACGCCACAAAAAGAAACATGGAAGATGCGCAATGTTGAGGTGTTGACCACGTTAAAGCTCTCTAATTCCCTGTATTGTAGCTAGAGCATTTCTATACCTGCGTGGTGCAAAGCTGTACGGCCGAAGCAGTCTCTCCTGGAAAGCATGAAGTGTATAGATCAATGTGAATCAGGATAATGATGTACAGGATTGTACTGGATTCTCTATGTTTCACAGTAATGTTAATTTGTGATTGACTGTACCTGTAATAGTCTCTTAAGACAATCAGGCTGACCGTTTTTTGCTGCTAGGTGAAGAGCATTCAAGCCTAAGGTAAAGAGAAAAACAATGACTTAGTAAAGGTAAGAGCATGTTGTAATTTAGATCCGAGACACTAAAGGTGTTAACAATAGGTTCAATGGAAATCATCTCACTTGTGCCATCTGTCACATTAATGTCCTGCACGTGAGCCAGGATGACCTCCAGACAGTCCAGACGACCCCGGGATGCACAGAGGTGGAACCTACCAAGAAGGGAACAACAACACTGGTTTAAGATCTTTTTTTAGAGAATAACTTAATGTTTCATTTTGACCTGGCTTACAGTTCTTCTGGCTCCAGAAGGATTAAACTTGATAAAACGAGAAGCAAATAGCCTATATTACTAGCCAAATATGTACATTATTACTACAGTAATATTAAGAAATGTATGGAGGGCAAAAAGTAAATGCTTGTCTATTTTTAGAACATGCCCAAAAGATTTTTGCATTACAATAAAAGGGAAAAATAGCCCATTTATAATTTTATAAACTCACATATTTATTCTGTCCGTTATTTTTTTACCAAGCCAACTATCTTTTGCTGATGCAGCAGTATTCCCTGCAGCACTCCCTTCATTTCTACTCCTGAAATCGGTGATCCATTGAATATGTATTTATTTACTCGGCGTGCGCGTGCATTAACTCTGGGTTACCAATAGGAGGTAGATTGAACTAACTCCTCAGGTGTTTTGGAACAGACATACCCAGAGTAAGCAAGTTTTGGGTTAATCAACCGAGAGTTCAGGGTATATGTGACGGTAAGATAACCTTGCCTTCTGGAACACCCCCCGAGCAGGTGTTGTCAGTGAACAGGTTAGCTAAGTTACACTCATGAAAAACTGATGCTAATTATATGGGAACCATTCTCTAACAGCGGTCAAGTTGTCATTGTTTGTTTCAAACAAGTTGTGAATTTGGAGATCATGACTTACTCTGTGCTAGGGATGGGACGATTACCGGTTTCACGGTAAACCACAATAAAATGTCCGTACGGTTAGTATTACCGTTTAAAATGAAATTTTCATTAAAACCGTCCTTGATTACCGTGATTTTGAAAACTCACGGTAAATCCTGTCCAGACAGAATCAGTCTGACGCAGGTGCGCGCATGCAACGTTGTTTTTTGCACGAGAAGTCAAGGCAGAAGGCAGTGACAGCGCTCAGGAGATTTTTCAGCCATCCAAGAGGACAAAATCTGAAATGTGGTCATATTTTGGCTATTACAAGAGTCCTGATGGCAATTTAATCGAGGATGGGCACCCTGTCTGCAGAGGAATGTCGCTGCAAAAGGGGGAAACACGTCAAATCTGTCATCTTCGTGACAACCAGCCACTGTTATACAGCGAATGCATTAACTTTTACTTCAATACCAAAACTATCTTGGGCAAATAATTGGACAAACAATATTTATTTGAGATTACATTTTTAATCTCTTGTAATTAACGCAAAGTATCCGGATGACAAGTTTAACAGCAAGATGATTTGAGCCAAGACGAACGAACATGTTCAAAATATTAAGGGTGACATTTAAGGGATAATGTATTGTATTAATTCATAGTAAACCTATTACACATATTTTTTATTTTTACCACAGAAATAATTTCAGGTACATAAAATATTGCATGTGATTAGTGTCCGCAGATCCTTAAAGTCTTAAATAGCCTTAATGTCGTTTTCCAGAATTACGGTCTAAAGCTGTCTTTAACTCTTAAATCTCATTTTCTAAGGTCTTAAACAATTGCGGCAGTCATGCTATTTTTGTTCCATTGTATTTTGTCGAAAGAAGCCATTTGCTTTCTCTGAGCAACATTTTAGTTAGCAACAGCTGCCAAATTACAGTAATATCAGGTGAATGTGGGAGCTCCATGAGTTCACAGCAACACACTTACTTTGTTTGTTAGTTAGCTTAGTATGTATTTAATATACTTAGCTAATATAGAAAATATATTTTATATGTGTCCTTACAGTTTTGTTTACTAAAACGTATTACTTGTGATCAGTAGGCTACCTATTAGATTGCGCATTTTTTGCCTACCGCAAAGCAACCATAACAACCCACTCTCGTTCTCGTTCTGTTTCATTAGCGCGCAAGTGTAGTGGGGCCATGTATTACTTTGGAACATTTCTTTCTACAGACTCAAGAGCCAGGCATCTTGGAGTTACTTTAATTCAGTAGTTTGTTTGAACTGCTGGTCGCGATGCTACAGCAGATTTAAGCACAGTCTATCGTGCGCACATAAAAATGTAGCAGGCAAAATAGAACATAAGATACGTTTAGACGTGTTAATTTATTTCATATGATGAATATAAATAACTTGCAAATATAATTCAAAGACATTGCTCTCTAACCAAATCCAAACATTCAAACGATATGTGTGCTGGTCTTCCTCAACAAAGTCAGACAATGCATTCCAACGCAAGCTACTCTCAGTACACATCTGTCGCTCGCAACATCCGGAAAGAAATCTTCACTAACACACAGTCAACTCCATTCCTTCATCTGAGAGATTCACGATACACACACACTGAAAACATTTCAACAAGTTTTATACTTGGAAATCAACAAACAACAAATACAATTAACAGCTCTAAACACTTTTTATTTTACTATAGTCTACCATTTAGTACTAAAGCCTACTATCCAATGTGATATCATTATGAATTCCCCATAAATTGATGACAGATAATCTTGTTAGAATTAGGCAATAGCTTTACCATCTGCTGAAGTAAACGAAAGGGCTAGTTAACAGGATGATTTTTCACCTATGCTCTGAATTTGACTCTGTAATGGCATATTCATGTAACACATACATTGCATTCATTGCTAATCATTTGATTTATTGTGGTGGCCGCCCACAACTCCCGCTGCATACGAAATACCGATCAGTTCACTGGCTGAAATTGGAGACAACAGAGTACATTACAATTAGATTGTGTCGCCTCGGCGGCGCTATCTCGGCGGCGCTATAATCAGTCCTGTGGAACATCTAAAAATCCACTACATGTGCTCAAAGTGATGCTTGGAGCTCCAGCCGTTTCCAGTAGAAATCACGTGAACATTTACAGGACATGATTTATTTCATTGGTTGTTGCATTAAATCTTACCCAGATACAATAGTGCTATTTTCTGATTGGCTAGTGTGTAGCCCGTTTACTTTTTGCGATTGGCTGATAAGTGGCAGGCTGATAAGTGGCCTGGCAAACTCAATTCATTTTAAGGATTCGGGTTATTCTGAGTCACTCACTAAACTGACCTGAGTCACTTGGGTCACTTGAGTCATTATTGCCAAATCTCCAAGGAACCAGTCCTAGCCACTCTCTCTAACTACTAACGTAGAAGGAAGTTCTGTGGATTCACATGGTGCAGACTCACTATTCCAGAGTTTATTAAAAAATATATATTTTAAAAAGACACATGAAAAAAGAAACAACACTTAGCCAGGCATAGGCAATGTCATTAATAGAGGAAGAAACTGTAAAATGTGCAAATTACTTGAACACTAATACAACAACAATAAATATAACAATAAAATATATTAAATACAAAAACAACAATCAAATGGAACTAACATGCAAAATGTGCAAATAATAAATGCTAAGAAAAACGACATAACCATTTACATTATAATAGTGCTTTTGTTGTGGATTTGCTTTACCCTGACTCGAGGAGAGACTTCACTTGCTCGTCTGATATAGATCCACTCATGACAACGTAGCCGGCTGATTCGCGTGATTCACTGACTCACGCAATAACTCATGAGTCCTCCGCAACTCATGAGTCCCATGGTCTGCGACTGCGAGGCGTGCCGAGCTTGCAATGTTTTAGACTGGCTGCTCGACGCAATTGCATTTTAATATACTACGTTTATACACCAAACCTACAGTATGCCTAGCTAGGCTACATGCAGAACAGTGTATTATTTTAAACAAGGTTGGCTGATTCATGCGATTGACCGACTCACGCAAGAACTCACGAGTCCTCGACAACTCACGAGTCCTCGACAACTCACGAGTCCTCGACAACTCACGAGTCCTCGACAACTCACGAGTCCTCGACAACTCACGAGTCCTCGACAACTCACGAGTCCTCGACAACTCACGAGTCCCATGGTCTGCCAGTCTGCAATGTTTCCGGCTGAGTCTGTGGATCGGGAAGTTCCTATAACCTGTTTTGGACTGTCGCTCTGCCCACTCGGTTGCTTAAGTTGACATGTAGAGTTGTGAGATGGTGGCTAGGACTAGTAGTAACTAATGTTACAAGAGTTTTGTTTGTGGCGCTTTTATCATTTTAGATTGAATTTTATTAGGACTCAACTGATCCGGGTTAATGATACTAAAGAATCGCGACTCATGAGTTATTTTAAAGACTCGGGTGAAAGATCCGAGTGAGTCACGACTCAAACAGGTTTAGGCTTGACAATCCAGGGGAGACGCACTTAATTTCTGCCGGTTCCATAGCGAGAGCGGCGCGACAAGAGACATTTTGGGCACTGCTGCGGCATATTAAATATATTATACAAAAACATGTCGGCATGAGAAATATAATGTTTGGCAGGAGTGCGTGACAAAAGAGTGAAATGAGTGACTGTCATGCTCAAAGCGTGACACTTGAGACCCCTGCCGCACATGATTGGGCGTTTCTGCATTTTCATGTGGTCAGAGATTTTTTTAAACTATGCTAGTGTGGATAAGATTTTTTTTTAAACAAATGAAGAAAATCTCTGTTTTCAAAAATACCTGTGTACACGTGGGCCTAAGTTTAGGAATAAGACACAGTTGGTGTAAATTCACTGGAATGTCACTTATTCCTAGTATAGCCTTTCTCCTAGTTAAAGAAAATGCCTCATGGCTTCAAAACATCTTTCTGCATGAGTGAAACAGACATTCCCATGACTGTACATGAGCCCTGGAAACTTGGATGTTAAAGGTCCCATGGCATGAAAATTTCAATTTATTAGTTTTTTAACATTAACGTTAATCTAGCCTGCCTATGGTCCCCCAGTGGCTAGAAATGGCGATAGGTAAAAACTAAGCACCGAGTATCTTTCTCCAACTTTAAGAAAACGAGAGCTAAGACGAGCTGTTCTGAAATTTTCCCCTTATGTCATCATAAGGGGAAAGGTTACCTCCCCTTTCTCTGCTTGGCCCACCCAGAGAATTTTGCCCACCCATGAGAATGTAAATCAGCTACAACCACGCAAATAATGTTTTTCCTTGAGAGACATCATGGCTTCCAAACGAGTGAAGCATGGCAGTTGCTTAGTGTGTGGATGTACAAAATAACACTAAAGTATTTTTTTAGTTCCTTTATCTGAACCTCTGAAGAACCAGTGGGTTAATTTAATTTTCTCTGGAAATGTGCCAACACAACTTCCAAAAGTTTTGTATGTCTGCGCTGAACATTTAATTGGCGACTGTTTCCTCAACTTCGGCCAACAGAGAGCTGGACTTGCTGAACGTTTGAAATTAAAGTCTGGATCAGTACCAACTCTTTGGCTTAGCTACAAATCTCGAACAATTAAGTTAACTAACGCTGTATCATTTTGTTGCTTTACTTTGTATGGTTACTACCTAGCTTGTTAACCTAAGAATGGGGCTGTAACTTTAGCTCTGCAGCAAACAACCAACAGCCTTACTGTCGCTAATGTAAAGGTAGATAGCACCAAGTATGTGTGTGAATACACACACTGTAATGCGAGTGTTGTACACATCTTTGGTGTTACGGCGCGCACAATATCCGCCTTTCCCCTCATTGGAATGACTAAGTGGACACTTTGACAATTTTCAATCTGGCTTCCGACAGAGACAGTGCTCGTAAAGATAATAAATTATATTCGCCTCAATACAGATACAGGCAAACTATCAGTGCTGGTACTACTTGACCTTAGTGCTACATTTGACACTGTCGACCACGACGTACTTCTTGACAGGCTGGAAAACTGGGTCGGGCTTTCTGGGATGGTCCTAAAATGGTTAAGGTCATAACTAGAAGCGAGAGGTTACGATGTGAGTATAGGCAACCATAAGTCTGAGTGGACATCCATGACATGTGGAGTCCCACAAGGCTCAATTCTTGCGCCACTCCTATTCAACCTGTATATGCTTCCACTGAGCCAAAAAATGAGAAAGAAACAAATTGTTTACCACAGCTATGTAGACGACACCCACATCTACTAAGCCCTATCGCCTAACGACTACAACCCCACTCTCTATGCCAATGCATTGATGAAATTAACAATTGGATGTGCCAAAACTTTCTTCAGTTAAACAAAGAGAAAACCGAAGTCATTGCATTTGGAAACAAAGATGAAGTTCTCAAGGTGAATGCATACCTTGATGCTAGGGGTCAAACAACTAAAGATCAAGTCAGGAATCTTGGTGTGATTCTGGAGTCAGACCTTAGCTTCAGTAGTCATGTTAAAGCAATAACTAAATCAGCATATTATCATCTTAAAAATATCTCAAGAATTAGATGCTTTGTTTCCAGACAAGACTTAGAGAGACTTGTTCATGCCTTCATCACCAGCAGGGTGGATTATTGTAATGGACTCCTCACTGGTCTTCCCAAAAAGACCACAAGACAGCTACAGCTCATACAGAATGCTGCTGCCAGGATTCTAAGCAGAACCAGGAAATAGGGGTGTACAGGTGCTCCGTTGTTTCATGTTGTTTCATGTTGTTGTCGAAATGGTTCTTCATGTAACTCCAATGGAATCGTCAGAGTCTCAGTCAGGGAGAATATTTACAGTCCAATTTTCCTTTGTTAGTAGTACCAAAGCCTCTGTTACTGAATATTTCTTGATAGAACCGGCCATGTTGAGAAATTATGTTGCAATCCGTCAAAAACCGAGAGCACTACAACCACAATGTGCAAAGCATGCGTAACTGAACAAAACAGAGAACTTACTTTGAACAGATACACATTTAAATATTTCCTGATCTGGTTGGTCGATTTTAACATGTGACCACTCTATGGAAAGGTCTTTCTCACCAGAATATAGTGGAAAACAGCTTAGGACGATGTGTTACTTCATTTTTTCAGTAGATGGGGAGAGAGAGCTTATGTTATGCTTTGAGCGTCGACAGGCAGTCAAGTTCAAACTAGGGATGGGCATTTGAAATTATTAAACTTTTCGAATAATATCCAATATTTTTTTCGAATATTTGAATATTCTAAAATGTTTTAATGATTCTCCCGTTGCATTATGTAATTAGCCTGACATGACACAAAGCATTCAGAGAGAAAATCTTTGGCTGTTAAACTATTAGAATAAATAGTAGTAATAATAGTAGTAGAATACTACAAATATTAATACTAATACCAATAGTAGTATTAAATAAAACTCTCGCTGCTATAAGCTGGGCAGCTATGTTTACTGCTGTGTGCCTTTCGTCAGAATTGCGCACCTATAACACAGCACTCTTCATTTCCCGACTGGTAATAGTTGTGTATGATTCAGTTGTCACGGCAGTCTAGGTGTCTCAGTTCTTGAAAGCCCTGTCCTTCCACAAAGCTCAGAGGTACTATGTATTTTGTTATCATGGTGATCAACTGCGTGATGTGCTTGCTTCTTACCAGGTCATAGCTTTGATTCAAGATAGAAAATTAGGTGATGCGGGGCTGCGTTTGTTTGTCCTGTGAAAAAGTTGTTTCTGTATGCTTCAACCTCATGTGGTTTTGCATTGAAGGGGTCGACTTGTGATACACTAGCTTGACATTGTATATTTTACATTGAACGTTTGCTTGGTTGTCAACATGATCAAAATACCTACTCATCTCGCTTTGATTGCTTGCCATTTTTCCGGTTTTGAGTGCCAAATGACAGACTGCAGCAAAACG
>JACXGM010027421.1:0-14489 GCA_016801145.1 Umbra pygmaea | reverse complement strand
GACCATATTTCAGTCTGCATCAAAGCCATGGAGACACAACTTTCCCATGTGAAGGTATTATTTTAACATTGGTTGTCATCAGTTATACAGACTGAGTTACTAAATGCCTCAAAACTCTCCATGTTTTTGTTTCATATAAGGTAAAGATCATTATGTGGAAAATATTTGGTGTTTGAATTGTAATCATTGAAAAGGATTTAATTTTCTTTTTTCATAATAATACAAAAATCCTGAAGTGCCAAGTGAAAGTCATCTTTTGCGCAACTTCTAATTTCGCGGATATCCCCTAGTGATGTTTATACTTTTTCCATTCAACAGCTCAGAGATAAGAGAAGCATTTGAATGTAGGTGACATGATGACTGAAAGCCGTAAAAGGAGCAGTGTTTGGACATATTTTAATCAGTTGTCCGCAACAATTTCTTTGTGTACCAATTGCAAGGTGCAGATATCCACTAAAGGTGGATCCACAGCAAATCTACTCAGACATTTAAAGACAAAGCACCCAACTGTTCAGTTGACAACGATCAGATCCCAGCCTGGGACAGGAGAAGACACCAGGGATGCGAGCAATACCAGCAATGTACCAGCCAATGTTACTACAGGTGGATCTAGAGGAAAGGATACACAGAGCACACTCACCCATTTTGTCTCTAGGCCCATTTGCCCATTAAGACAGAGAACAGTGGATGAGGAGCTAGCGAGGATGATAGCTCTTGATTTTCAACCTTTTTCTATTGTTGAAGACAAGGGATTTAGAGGTTACACAAAGGCTTTAAATCCCACATATGCCTTGCCTAGCAGGAATACTCTGTCCAATACAATTATTCCTGAAATGTACAACAAGACTTGTGAAAAGATGAAGGAAAAGTTAGGAAGAGCAACAGCTGTATGCCTCACTACAGACTGCTGGGCATCCCAAACCACAACCAGTTTCATGTCTGTGACATGCCATTTCTTGGAAGACTTTGAATTAAACTCTTGTCTACTTGACTGTATTCAGTTCAGTGAAAGACACACTGCAGACAATCTGTTAGAAAGACTATTAAGCATTGCCAGAGAGTGGGGCATCCGCCATAAAGTAGTTGCTTGTGTCACTGATAATGCAGCCAACATAACCCTGGCAGTCAAGAAGACAGGGTGGAAGCACCTAGCTTGCTTTGCACACACCCTCAACTTAATTGTGATGGGGCCCTGGGTGCTATCAGACCAACATTAGAAAAAGTTAAAACTGTTGTGGAATACTTTCACAAAAGCACAGTTGGAGCCGACTAACTGAAGGCCACTCAGCATCAGATGGGACTGTTGGAACTGCGTCTTAAGCAAGATTGTCCAACACGCTGAAATTCAACTTTTTACATGTTGAAAAGGTTTTTGGATAGGAAAGACGCAATCATCACCACCCTGGCTTTGGTCAATCCACATCTGCAAACCCTGTCTTCAGAAGAGTGGGAGGAAATCAAAGAGGCCTGTGATGTTCTGAAGCCATTTGAGGAAGTCACAATAGAAGTTAGTAGTAAAAGGTAAGAATTTAGTATTGATGAATATAATTATTTTTAAATTGTAGCTATTATAATGATCTTTATTTTGAAGCTTTTAATTCAACTTTGCATATAAAATGTGTGAGCCTGTGTCCAGTTACTCCTTTGAAATTATGTGATAAGAGAACAGCTTCAAAGGTTTAGTTCCACTTAGCTGAAATGTTAAAAAAGAGCACCAAAATTAACTACAAATCAAGAACCCCAGAAAAAATAATCAAATGGAAAAACACTCTTAACTAGAAATGCTATACATGTTAATAACAATAATAATAAGTTGCTCTTGAGCCTACATGTTAAGAATATTTTATTATTCCAGCTACGTGACTGCCTCAAAGGTTATCCTTTCATTAAGGGGCCTCCAAAGAACAACTGCAAACTTCCAAAGCGAGAATTTGAAAAGGCCTGTGAGGGAAATGGTTGAAGCCCTAAAGAAAGACATGGCTACCAGATTCCATAGAATGGAATATCACCAGCTGCTTTCAGAGGCAGCAGCATCATTGGTCTACCCAAGGGTGACGAGGGTCATGATGACTAGGCTTTGCATTGTGGCTACTTCTGTACCTTCAGAGAGAGTCTTTAGCAAAACTGGACAAATTATAACAGAGAGGCGTAATAGAATTAACCCTTAAAAAGTGCGCCGCCTGGCATTTCTGAATGCAAACCTGCAATAAATTTGATTTACTGCCATGTAGGCCTGGGGAACAAACAGTTTCCTCTGTTTAGCAGGACTGCTATAGCAATCTGCCACCCAACATTGTTCATTGTTCATTATTTGTTTCTTTGTTAATTATATTTGTATTGCACTTTAATATTTTTACACTAATATATATTTTACACTAATATACACACTTTTCTGATAAATATTTGCACTGTTTAAGGCTACAGTTATATTTATATAATAGAATATTTATTATCTAAACTTGTTCTTTTGAACCAAATAAAAAAAAAGTCAAAAGTAAATTTGAAAGAGAACTGTTATCATATGAAAAACAAATTGCCTAATGCCTACTTTAGGCTGTTATGTAGCTAGCTGGCTACTTTGTTGCTTATGGCTGTCCCGGAGAATTGGAAGAGATCTGATTGATATGCTGGAGCTAAAAGCACAACCTAAAAAGGCTAAACGTCTGAGTGAATGACTGGGAGTCACTACTCAAAAGAGAGACTGGCCTACATTTCAATTCAATGTTCCCTTTGATTGCTTAATAGATTAATAAATTATCATGTTAGAGAATATCTTTTTTATTCAGTTTGAAATTTATACCATGGGATCTATGTTAGAATACTTGGGTTTAACACTTATGACGTGCTGTACATCGTAGTCAGACACAAAGTAAATACATTTCACAATGGCCAGTTTAGCCTATACACACACCATAACTGAATTTGGGGGGCGTGGGGACAAAGTGGAGTGTTTAACTTGTTTCAACATCGTTATACATTAGCAGACTTCCTGCACGGACTGCAGGTGCAGGGAGTACTCGCTGAACGAATCCATTGCTGGAACAAATCGTTCGCGAACTTGAGACTCGTCGGAAATAGTTCGCAAATCGGTGAACGAATCAGTGAACGAATCTTTTTAGTGAACTGAATCAAAAGATTCGTGTCCCTGAAAAGAGTCGAAACGCCCATCACTAGTTGGGTTAAACGCGTTTGACTCCACCACATTGAAGCACGCCCAGACGTTTGACTCCGCCCACATTGACGTTTGACTCCGCCCACATTGAACCGCACCCCGAATTGCACACTGCAGTGAGGGGCTTCTCAAAGAGGCCGGCTACATGAAAGGAATAATGATGTCCGGTTTGCGAACGAATCGTTCCTTTCAACGAACCGGTTCACCTAATTTGACTGAATCGTTCCAAACAGTTCGCATCTCCATAAAGCACTAATCCACACATTTATAAAGTAACTCACTTTTTGACGCGCCTGTCTGTCCCTCTGACTCGAAATAAACCAACATCCCGGAGTTTTTCAGTTACTCCAACAGAAAACAGTTCTCGTTCTTGAGTCAAGCATCGGTTGCGCAGGGGCTAAGCCATCATTTTTTGGGACCCGAGAGAGTAGTTATGGAAAGTTCGATTCCTTTTACTGACTCTATTGGATCTCGTTCATTCAAATGAACAAATAATTTTGATTCGTATCGTTTGAACGAAAAGTAGGATCATAGAAATAATAAGCCTTCGCAAAAAATAAGGAAATAACGAAGTTAATAACCGTGATCAAAAAATAATAACTGGATCAAAGAAGTAATGTACCTGCGCAAAATTAAAAAAACTAAAATAATGCAAGGCAAAGCAGTTCACCCGCAAACCGTATTTTTACCAATGAGCTATGGGACAGATTTGGTGACGGAAAATAATCAGTACACCGAACATAATGAATAAACAGCAAAATAAATAGTAATGTAGTTATGGTGATTATTGTTGATTGTTGAATATTATAAATGCAATAATGTTAATTTATAAATACAATACTGGCATAATGAGTAACTAGCACAATACATAGTAATAGAATACTGGCATAATGAATAAATAGCATAATAAAACCTGTGATTATTACCTTTAAAATGAATTTTATGTCATGTTTCTATGTGCTACAGACGCTTAGGTTTTGGTAGAAGTTGACAATTTTGTATTTTTTCTGAAAACCTTCAGGAGATAAGGATATTCATCCTAGAATAACATAGCTTTTTACAGGTGTTTTTAGCAGGCGTTTTAGGAGTAAATGGGTTAATAGGTAGAACACCTCGAAAACGTTTAAACATGAACTCAATCTTTCTCAACAACAGAGAGAGAGGGGGTGGGGGGCTCGATAGGCCTAGTCCGAGTCACAGTTGTGGCAAGTTAAAAAATCCCTTCCATCTGTGCAGACCTTGTGTGCCCAGGCTTTTCAGGACCAGCACTGGAGCCAGGTGTTAAATGGGTTTTAGAAATGTTAAGTATGACCCTAAACCACAAGATTTAGGGATGTCCATTTTAACTGCTTTGGAGTCATTGGAATGATTATATGACTTTTTTGGGGTGAACGGTGGCCGTCTCACTTCCCCTAGCATCTGTGAGCGGAAAAACCAGCCATGGAACTTTGGACTGGCGAGACAACAGCAAAGAAATTGCCAAAACTGCATAGTTTCCCTTTAAGACTAATATCTGCAACTCCATCCCTAAGCTTAGCTAGTTTTTATTAGTTTTACTAGTTTTAAATAATATAAATGAGACTTGGTTGGTGATACTGGGACGGATGTAACCGGCCATGATCTCATCTCATGTGAGCTAGCTTGACTGCTAGTTTAACACTTGTTAGCATTTCTATTTTTAGCTTACAAAACAGTGATTCAAATAATTCTTGTTTGAATTCATAGACATTTGGTCTTATAACAGCATCCAAAAAAGTATATCAGAAAAAAAGTAATTAAGCAGTTACTCTAAGAGCAACTTATAGTGAATATAGGGACATTCCCCAGCAGTAACTTTGGGTACAAAACAATATTTGACACAGTTGGGAATCAAACTGTCAACCTTCTGGCTACAAGTCTGACTCCATAACCACTACCGAGTCATCTGACGTTGTCTATCTTCGATGTCGGCTCTTCCTATCATTGTGAAGCAGAATTCACCAAGTGTTGGATTGTTCACCCACTAATAGGGAACGTGAGCTGGGATTAGACCGTCGTGAGACAGGTTAATTTTACCCTACATTAGTCAGGAATAACTATTTTGAGTTATTCCTGTCCCCTTACAACTTATTAGAACTTAACTGGTAAATGTAAGACATAACTTAAAAATAAATATAAAAGTATAGATCTGGTGAAATGTGCGTTCAATTTAAGCTTAGTTTTTGTTGCTTACTAACATTTAGATCACATAATGATATGGAAAAAAAAGTTTGTTGAGGATCTGAACTAATGTTTAGTCCACAAATATAGTGAAATTTTATTCCCCCACTAACTATATAACATTTTTGAATGTTCCATGCTAGTGTGAAAGGAGTGAGACACATGTGAAAGTAAACACTGAAAGTAAACAGTGTTTAATACGAAAAACACTCATACACAAAAGAAACGTGGGAGGGGGGGCTGGAGGCACTTGTCTCATAGGTGGTTCAACCGGCGGTGGTCGGCTGATGTGGTGTGGCAGCTGGCACCAGCTGAAAGCTTAGAGGGCGCTGCAGCTGTTACTGTTTGTAGGGACGGTACAACTGACACCGCCAGTAGGGGCTCAGCAACAGTGGACAGTGCTGTCGGTGTTGGTCGTAGAAAGAGGGACGGAGCTCCGGTGGCCTCCGCTACTGCTGGTGACAGACCCTCAAAGGTCTCTGCTGCTGCTGGTGATGGCCCCTGGTGGTCTCCGTTGCCGCCAGTGGCAGATGCCCAGTAGTCTCTAGTGGGCAGGGCATCCGTTGTAGGCGTGGCATGCAGCCACTCTGGAACCATCACAGAGGGTGGACCCCCCCCTCCAAAGTTATTATTTGTTTCCTTTAAAAAAAATAATGTATATATTTTTGTAACTGACAACTGTACTGGTATTCCTTTATGCACATCAGATAGATAGTCATATTCATTGTAAAATAAGCAACCAACGTATATCAGTATGCGATTCTATAACTCTTATATTGACATAGTTTTCAACTAGCGTATATGTGTGGTGGCAAGGAGAAACCCTTCACATGGTGAAATTTTGATTTTCTGGGCTGTATACATTTATGGAAAAACTACCCTGAATACAAATATGTTCATCAAATATGTTCATCTTTATCACAACTGAAGTTACATCATTTTGATGTTGACATAAGTCAAAAAAAGAGTCAAACACTCTGTTCTATCTAATTCTAATGTAATGCATGAGGGAAACACCAACACTCAGCTTGACTGTTTTAAAATGATGGTCAATCTATTCAACCTGATCTTACAGAATTCTGTGAAATGAATACAGCCCTTAAATCTTTGGCAGTTTCACTGAATCGCCGAAAATTCTGCGATGGGCCCAGGGTAGTGATGCCTATGTAAGTCAATGACAGGCAGCATCCGTGGTCCACACACGGATTCCCTGTTCCAACACCTGCGCTCCCCCAATTGACGTCATTTTATAACTAACCATTAGTTACCCCATGTCTAGCCCTAACCTAACCATAATCCTAAACTTAACCTCAGAAATGTCATGCCTAACCATAACCCTTAGTTACCTCATGCCTAACCGTAACCCTAACCTGCTGTCATTGACTTACACTAGTGCAGTGCTCGTGCAAAATCGTTTTTTGTGTGTGTTTGTAGTAATTGTTTGAGCGCTCATTGTTCAGTGACATTTTTATTTGTGCATGGTAGAATGCAAATACTGATACTGACATTATGGGCCTTATCTTGCACCTACAGCAATTTACTTTTTACACAGATGCATGTATTATTCCTATTTAGCACCCAACGCACAGTGGACTTTCCCTCCACAGGTAAATTAGGGAATGAACTTGAGCTCCCAGGGGGGGTTCAGCAAAAATAGAAGGCGTGTTCCAGCGCAAACGTTACCTGGTGCTATTTTGCAGTTTCAGAAAACAATTCTGCCACAGACCAGAAAAAATCTAGTTAAAACATCAATAGTGCGTTATTAAGAGGCTATTTTAAGGGCGCATGCTTGGCCATAATGTAGCGTGTGGACAACGCGCATACACTTCGCTTCTCTCATGTACACAGATAGAGCAGTTCCCATTTTTGCAAACCATACATAATTACAAGGAAAAATATTACCACACAAGGGAAATCATTGTGGTGTCTGAAGACGTGAAAAAAATTAGGCATATATCTTTACCCAAATTATTCAGGCTGAATTATTTGCACTGATATACATCAATATCAGTAATTACATGTAATATACAAGTAATTTGTGATGCTAATAGTAGAATCCCCCATGTCTTTGTGGATTACCCTGGCTCAAGCCACAACTCATTTATGCTGGCAAACTCTGACATTCATGCCATCTTCGAGGGGAACCCCCTCCCCTTGGATGGGTGGCTGTGAAGGGGAAAATGGCTATCCATTAAAGACATGGCTGGTGACACCATTTATGAACCCAGCAACAGTGTGTGAAATGCTGTTTAATTGAAAACACACACAAACATGCAGTGTAATTGAATGAACATTTGGCATACTGAAAATGCGCTTCAGGTGTTTGGATAGGACAGGTGACATTTTACAGTACAGTCCTCAAAAAGTCACAGTATTCCTTGTGGCTTGTTATGTTTAACACAACATTTCCATGAATCATGGATGTGTTGATGACATAAATGAGGAAATATTAGAGGACTTAAAGGTACAATATGTAGTTTTCCAAAACAATAACAAAAGACATACTTTGCATTAAAAAAGTAGACATCACTATACATATAGTGCCTTGCGAAAGTATTCGGCCCCCTTGAACTTTTCGACCTTTTGCCACATTCTAGGCTTCAAACATAGAGATATGAAACTTGTGAAGAATCAACAACAAGTCTTGTTGGAAGACAAATCTCCGTCCCAGTCTCAGGTCTTTTGCAGACTCCATCAGGTTCTTCCAGAATGGTCCTGTATTTGGCTCCATCCATCTTCCCATCAATTTTAGCCATCTTCCCTGTCCCTGCGGAAGAGAAACAGGCCCAAACCATGATGTTGCCACCACCATGTTTGACAGTGGGGATGGTGTGTTCAGGGTGATGAGCTGTGTTGCTTTTACGCCAAACATATCGTTTTGCATTGTTGCCAAAAAGTTCCATTTTGGTTTCATCTGACTAGAGCACCTTCTTTTACATGTTTGGTGTGTCTCCCAGGTGGCTTTTGGCAAACTTTAAATGACACTTTTTATGGATATCTTTCAGAAATTGCTTTCTTCTTGCCACTCTTCCATAAAAGCCAGAATTGTGCAGTATACGACTGATTGTTGTCCTATGGACAGACTCGCCCACCTCAGCTGTAGATCTCTGCAGTTCATCCAGAGTGATCATGGGCCTCTTGGCTGCATCTTTGATCAGTCTTCTCCTTGTATGAGCTGAAAGTTTAGAGGGACGGCCGGGTCTTGGTAGATTTACAGTGGTCTGATACTCTTTCCATTTCAATATTATTGCTTGCACAGTGCTCCTTGTGATGTTTAAAGCTTGGGAAATCTTTCTGTATCCAAATTAAACTTCTCCACAACAGTATCTCGGACCTGCCTGGTGTGTTCCTTGTTCTTCATGATGCTCTCTGTGCTTTCAACGGACCTCTGAGGCTATCACAGAGCAGGTGCATTTATACGTAAACTTGATTACACACAGGTGGCTTCTATTTATCCTCATTAGTCATTTAGGTCAACATTGGATCATTCAGAGATCCTCACTGACCTTCTGGAGAGAGTTTGCTGCACTGAAAATAAAGGGGCTGAATAATTTTGCTCGCCCAATTTGTCAGTTTTTTATTTGTTAAAAAAGTTTGAAATATCCCCCCAAAAAAATTCCACTTCATGATTGTGTCTCACTTGTTGTTGCTTCTTCACAAAAAATTATAGTTTTATATCTTTATGTTTAAAGCCTGAAATGTGGCAAAAGGTCGAAATTTTCAAGGGGGACGAATACTTTCACAAGGCACTGTATATTCTATATATTTCTTAGTTGTGTACTTACATTATCCTAAATGTTTCCACCAATGTTCAAACCCAGAGAAATTTGTAATATAATTCGAAGACACGGGACGTTTCATTTCTGTCTTCCGTCAATGGCGTCATATATCCTTTGACTGCTTTAGTTGTTCTAAGTTCCAAGGAACCACGAAATAATATTTTTAACAATACATTACTATGTCAGTGAACTTATTTTCTGCCGGAGACGCTAGATTGGAAGGTTGTCATTGATGATGATAACAAAACCCATGATCCCACGATACTTCCCGACATCATCCAAGAACATCTTTTGCTATTGTTTTGATTGAGAGACCCCTAGCGGCCAAAAACTACATATTGTATGTTTAAGAAGATGTGACAACGTTAAAATGCATGTGCCAATGCCACTTATCCCAAAAGCCCCAGCAGCAAAACGGGAGAGGCGAGCTTATTAAACAGAAGAGCTGCTAGGTGTAATGTTAGACAACATTGCAAAAATATCACAATGCAGGTGGGTCCGATTAAGCCAATGCCCTAAGAAGGGTTACATAATACACAGGGAGAATCTCAAAGCTGCCATGGGAACCCTGTTGACCTGTAACTACCAGTGGGGATTCCGGTGGGGTATTTCCTTCCAGGCAGTGGCAGTGTTTGGCTATCACTGGCCGCAGTAACCCATGGGTAGGAGATTACACTCAAACAATCAGGGAGGGAGGTTGTATTAAGGTTTTTATTATAGCAGTTTCAGACAATTTTGGTCTGACCACTCAATGGAGGGTGGGTGTCCACACCAGGTGTTCGGGCTTGTATCTTGGAAGGAAGACAGCACTCTGCGATTTAGACAAAAAATTTAAAAATACTCTGTTGTGTGTGTGTCGTTCTGGGCGGCTTTGCAGGTCCCATCATGCAGCTATAGGACTTTGGGGGAATGCAACCACTCTACACCTGCTGGCATTATGGCTTGAGATGAATGAATGAGGTGATTAGGAATGTGTGAGTATGTTTGTTTGTTTGTTTGTAACCCACAATTGAAGAATGGAATTAAATACATTTTCCTACAGAATGCAAACTGAACAGAAGTAACTATAACGATAATAATTGCTAAAATATCAACTGATATTCCAGAAGTGTCTCTAAAATGAAAGTATTGAAAGAGGTAGAACAGGTATTAATAGAAGCAGAATACTTTTGGAAAAAATAGCTACAAAATAAATTAAAATAAGGTATCTTTATAGATAAAATGTATTGAGCGCTACACAAATTGAGATAAGGGTAATTGGAATACTACTGGTAGTACGTTTGCGTATACACTACCTACGGCACAATGTGCTTGGTGGTGTGGAACAATGCTACCTAGCAAGACACCTAACCCCAGTTGCTCCCGACGTGCTGGCTGGCGCCTTGCATGGCTGACAAGATAATGAAATATGTGTTTATTCAGTATTTTAAGCAGTTTAAGTCTAAAACTTGTATGTGCGATATCTCCGGCTCTGATGAATCCACATAGACAATCTACCACTTATTATTTAGATTACTGCGTTTATTTGGATGATTTCTCCTTATACTAAACCTGTGAAGGCATTTTCAGTGTTGCTGGCAGACTCCCAGTGCATACACAAACCACTGCACCGCCCGCTACTGCTTGATATATGTCAATATATTTACATATATTTAAGACATATTAAAACATATTTGAAAACTGCCAAAATCAAATATGTACATATATGTATGAAATATATGGCCATATAATATATATATTTGTATGTTTAAAAAAAAAATACATATATGTCGCAATATATGTCGATATATGATCCTTCCGTGTGGGTGCTGTCACTAGTACAGCTGTCACAGCTTGGTTAATAATGTAGGTAAGTAACAAACGATGCTAACGGCAATAATAACCAAGCAAAATGGTGCTGTCACTACTACAGCTGTCTGAGTTAGTATGAAGTCGAAGCAAAATCTGACAGCTGTAGTAGTGACAGCACCGTTTGGCTTGGTTAAAAACTAGAGCTGTCAGAGTTAGCTTCGACTTCATACTAAGGGCCCTTTTTTAACGATCTAATGGCGTGAAGTGCATGCTGCACTTTGGTAGTTTGACAGCGGATAAAAGGGTCCATGTGCCGGGTGCTGTGCATACGTCTAGGTGTATTTGACTAATTTGCTGTTAAAATAACAATGATATGCTGCGCCATTGACTTTACATTGACCAGGTTTTTGTTGGTCACTGGCGCGATCACTTTCCAATACCTCAAGACAGCAATACACCCAGAATTATCCTGAACACACCTCCATGTTAGACCAGCACGCCCATGGGCGAAAATATGGGCACAGGTGCATTTGGTATTTAAACGAAGCGGGCGCCGGACGGGAAATTGACAGCTGTGTTCGGGCTTTGCGCTGCGTTGCCCCGGGTGAAAAACATATAAATAAGTGTCATATGATCTTAAAATAAATATACCTGTTTCTTGAAGACCCCAGAGTTTGTTAGAAAGAATATGTAAAGAAACAGCATTGTGAAGACCAAGGAGTTATCAAAACAAATCAGAGATAAAGTTCCATTATTATAAAGTGGAAAGAATACGGCACATCCACAACTCTGCCTAGAGATGGCTGTCCACAAAAATTCTGTGACCAGTACGGAGGGCATTAGTCAGAGAAGCAACCAAGAGGCCAATTGTAACTCTGAGCTGGAGGGATCCGAAGAGATAGATGGGAGAAACCGTCCATGAGACAGCTGTAACCTGGATGCTCCACAAAGCTGGGCTTAATGAACATGTTGCGAGGAGAAACCCATTGCTGAAAAGAAAACATTTGAAATTCTATTTGTAGTTTGCCAAAAGGCATGTAGGAGACACAGCAAACATGTGGGAGAAGGTTCTCTTGTCTGATGAGACCAAAACTGGACTTATTGGCCTTAGTGCAAACTGCTATGTGTGGTATAAAGCCAACAACTGCTCATCACTCACAATGAACACCATCCCCACGGTGAAGCATAGTGGTGACAGCATCATGTTGTGGGGATGCTTTTTATGGGCAGGGACTTGGAAACTGGTCATGATTGTAGGCAATATGGATGTAGCCAAATATAGGGCAATTCTAGAGGAAAACCTGTTTCTATCTGCAGGAAGTCTGAGACTGGAGCAGAGGTTCACCTTTCAGAAGCACAATGACCCTAAACACACAGCCAAAGCTACACCAGAGTTGTTTAAAAACAAGAAACTGAATGTCTTACAATGGCCCAGTCAAAGCCCAGAACTCAATCCATTTGAGAATCTGTGGAAGGACTTAAATTGTTGTTTACCAATGGTCCCCATCCATTATTTGTGTCAAAATAAAACAAATTACTAAATTTTCGAGGGATTGCCTAGGGCTCAATAAAACAGGTTTTACTTTTGCTTTCAACCTACCCATTCAGTTTTTCCCAAATTGCCCACTGTATGTATATAATGTGCGTAGCCTTTTCATATTGCACGAACGTTGATCTGTGTTAAGCGTTGATCTGTGTTTGTAACAGTTAGGTAATGTTACGTATTATGTACTGTAGCTAAACTTAAACATCATTTGGGGGGGGAAGACAAATCTGAGGCTAACAAGTTTGCATTTAAAGAGCATCGAACAAGAGATGATTTATAAAAACCAAATATCATTTGATGGATATTTCAACATAAAGAAGTATCTACAATGCAGTCAATTGGTTTAGTGTTCTAAACTTTTGCTCCCGAGCAGGTGCCAGTGTTCCATCCTCAGTCTAGCCAGGCGGCTATAACACTACAACAGAGCCTACAGCTGCAGCTAGCCGAACAACAGCAACAAGCAGTCAGGGCTTAAACCCAACTCCAGTACCCCACAAGGAACGACAGACAATTTTCTAGCATCCACTATGACCATCTCCATTTTCTGTTTCACACAGACTCTGTGTTTGCTTTTGCCAATGCATATGACACCACAGTACTACAAGCCCTGTGTCAGACAGCCAAGGCCCTACAGTCTTCTTGAGTTAGAAGATGATGATGGTGATTGTCCACCTTGGCCAAGCTCAACTCCATTCTGAATCCATTCTCAGAGGTTATCAAGCTGTTCCACATCGCTGCGAAATTGCCTGTGTCTACCACGTCCAATGAGAGATTATTTTCTGTTTTAAAATGTGTCAAAAACATCAACAACAAAAACATTTCAGAACAACAATGAGTGATGACAGATTAACCCACCTCATGCTTATGGCTGTGGAATCTACACTGGCAAAAATATTAAACATAGATGATCTGGTGATCTTTCCTCACTTAAGGCCCAGACGCTACCCTCTTATGGACTGAACAAATAGGAGCCTACAGCAAAAGAATTTAAGATGTGAATTTCTTCCTCCTACAGTGCCTTGCGAAAGTATTCGGCCCCCTTGAACATTTCGACCTTTTGCCACATTTCAGGCTTCAAACATAAAGATATAAAACTGTAATTTTTTGTGAAGAAGCAACAACAAGTGGGACACAATCATGAAGTGGAACAAAATTTATTGGATATTTCAAACTTTATTAACAAAACAAAAAAAAAGTCTACGTATAAATGCACCTGCTTTGTGATAGTCTCAGAGGTCCGTTGAAAGCACAGAGAGCATCATGAAGAACAAGGAACACACCGGGCAGGTCCGAGATACTGTTGTGGAGAAGTTCAAAGCCGGATTTGGATACAGAAAGATTTCCCAAGCTTTAAATATCCCAAGGAGCACTGTGCAAGCGATAATATTGAAATGGAAGGAGTATCAGACCACTGTAAATCTACCAAGACCCGGCCGTCCCTCTAAACTTTCAGCTCATACAAGGAGAAGACTGATCAGAGATGCAGCCAAGAGGCCCATGATCACTATGGATGAACTGCAGAGATCTACAGCTGAGGTGGGTGAGTCTGTCCATAGGACAACAATCAGTCGTATACTGCACAATTCTGGCTTTTATGGAAGAGTGGCAGGAAGAAAGCAATTTCTGAAAGATATCCATAAAAACTGTCGTTTAAGGTTTGCCACAAGCCACCTGGGAGACACACCAAACATGTGGAAGAAGGTGCTCTGGTCAGATGAAACTAAAATCAAACTTTGAGGCGACAATGTAAAACGTTATGTTTGGCATAAAAGCAACACAGCTCATCACCCTGAACACACCATTCCCACTGTCAAACATGGTGGTGGCAGCATCATGGTTTTGGCCTGCTTCTCTTCAGCAGGGACAGGGAAGATGGCTAAAATTGATGGGAAGATGGATGGAGCCAAATACAGGACCATTCTGGAAGAAAACCTGATGGAGTCTGCAAAAGACCTGAGACTGGGACGGAGATTTGTCTTCCAACAAGACAATGATCCAAAAC
>JACXGM010027420.1:0-14691 GCA_016801145.1 Umbra pygmaea | reverse complement strand
TCTCTCTCTCTCTCTCTCTCTCTCTCTCTCTCTCTCTCTCTCTCTCTCTCTCTCCCTCTCTCTCTGCCTTTTCCACATCTATTTCGCTGCTCCAACTCGCGCGCGCTCTGAGCATCTACAACACTTAATAAGTGAAGGCTTTTTCCGAGGCACTCAGGCAGCCGCAGAATCGTCGGTAGCGAGCACACAACACAGTCGCGCGGACTGTCAGGACCGCGACGCATCTGATCTTGCGCACTCTTGGAGAAGGTGTAGGCTAATCAAGATTGCTTTGAAGATTCTCTGATTATGTTGCCTTAACCAGAACAAGCATATTACTATTGTCCTGATTAAATAGCCCAGGCAACATATTGTACGGCCCTGGCACGGATGCTCTAAGGGGTATTCTAATATCTTTTGACTGAGGAAATCCTCGGAAGGTGAATTTGTATACATAACAACTGTTAGCGAGTGGCTGAATCTGGTCGACCTCTGTCATCGTGAAGCTGCTTTATCCTGGCTTTCTGAGACTGTGCATTGGGATTTGTTTGTGCCATGGTCGCACTGGATCCGCAAGGTGAAGACTGGGATTCAGTGGAGAGATTCTAACGAGGAGCGGTTTGGAAGAGATCAGGAGAGAGAGCGCATCATCCGCGCCAATAACACCTGCAACAGAACGCTTCTCGATTTCTTCCACACATCTTGCGACATACAAAAACTGTAGCTCTGGAATAACCTCAACGAAAACCTGTGAACGATAATAAATATGTTTTAATTTGCTTTGAGGCTACAATCGGGTCGAGGAAAGCTACGTTTTGCGATTTTGCGGTTGTGACCGTTTTGGTTTGTTTCTGTTCTCGGATGGACTGCCTGACCACCCCTGACGCTTCGGAATTTGCTATGACTGGACAGTGAGTGGTTGGTGGGGTCTGATTTGGTCATCCTGAAAGGCAGTATGGCCCCGTCCCGAAGGGACCGCAAATGGGAGATAATGCCTCTGTGGGGATGCTTGATTTTGTCCATCTTAGTGTTTCAACCTGTGCTTACGAAGGTATGCAATGACTATACGAGGCACGGTCAGGACAACAGCTGGTTCTCGAGGGATAATGAGAAGTTGCCCATCATGGTGCTTATGCCGATGAACGAGTCTGCCGTAATGAGCAGCATAAGTCAGGGCATCGAGCCCGCCGTCCAACTAGCCATCCAGCACATACGAGAGTCACGGAATTACAAGTTTTCACTCATCACTAAAATTTACGACACCGAGGTAAAGTCACTATCTTACCATAGTAGCCCATTCATACATCTGCATTAAAACGTTTAAGCCCGTGCTGCTTGTCGGTGCATGTATCTGTGAGAGAGAGCGCAAGGGGGGGGGGGGACAGCAAGATAGAGAGGTGTACACAGGCTGCAGGCAATGCTCATACAGTGCGCGTCCATGTGAAAAGCGTTATTCAGTCATATTTGGTACATCGTCTGCGCAGTGTTGTAAAACGTGTTTTTATTTCATTATAATGACAATGCGCAGTGTGAGAACAACTTGTTTTTCTTTAATGCCTAGAGATTTGTCTGATTTGTACAGTATCGGAATCCCCCTTTAGGATGCATGCCATTTATTCAAATGTTCATCGAGTTCTTCGAGGTGCCTTGCACGTGCAACAAGCTCGTGATCAAATGAAGACCTCAGACAACTCAGAGGGCCATATGGTTTTACAACATAAGCTGAAGTTGAAGCCAGTCATTATAGCAGTGATGCAGTAGGTAATTGACACAACTAGGAACATCTGCCTATATTGATTCAAAGCTGATGTGAAAAATGGCTTTGACAAAGAAAAACCCGAGGCTCTGCTAAAACAGCTATGACAGTAGGCCTATGCAAAACAATGTGTAGGCTCAATGTGCATCACCGAACCCCAATAGTTATTTCAGCCACGATTCTCATTGTAGGCTATTTCGTAAGAGGAAAGGAAAGGTTGGTTTTCCTCGAACCTGAAGATGGCAGTCATTTGGAGTGCGACTGCTTGTTTGTCTACACACTTAAAATGCGACCGATCTGTCTCAAGCAGGGTAACGTGATACATTGCACAACATTAAGAGCACTTTACAAATCGATGTGAGCACAATCAGACAACGATTGTGACTTTCTGCAGCTATAACCACCTTTTTCATAAATTCAGGGGCTTGGTTTACATTGCAGACCTCTACCTTTACGGAATTCACGTCGAATTAAAATGATAATTTAGGCATATTGATTGGAAAACAAAAAATGTTGGTTTAGTGTGTTGACAGCAGCAATTTATACAAGCTTCAATATGTTACTGAGTGACTTACTGTACCTTATTCTGAGGCATGCGCATGGAACACTTTTTATTGAGGATGCGAACAAGAGTTCATATTTAGACAATACCATCACGTTACCATGTCAACATCGACGCAATTTCTGTATTAAAGCCCAAAATCGACTCTATTTGATTTATTAACTTTGTATCAGTGTGGTACCTGATCAAACACATTTGCAAAAGAATGGATGTGACTGATTCCGTTGTGAATGTTACAGTTGACATGTTATTTTCGGTGTTAAAAATATTAATTATCTGTTTTAAAATGAACTGTCACCCTGCGTCTAGCGCCGAGGCATTTGGGCATTTAGTGTAATATTTATTTACCTATAAAGACACACATTTAATATCAATGAATTTAGGTTTTTGTGTTTAGATCTAAGTTTTTACACAACACTGTAATGGATGTGATCGTAATGATTACTACTTTCGCTACAAGTTTTAGCATTAAATCCCACGTTTTCAAACAGAGCTCAATGGTTCAGGTTTCAAAATCTATTATTACCATTTATTAATCTATTATCACCATTTATTAATCGATTATTGCCATTTATTAATCGATTATTACCATTTATTAATCGAGTATTACCATTTATTAATCTATTATTACCATTCTGCTGTGAAAATCAAAACAACCAGTCTGCAAGGAGCAGGCCAGTAATAGCTGGTCTTGAATAGCTTACATGTCCTGGAATTCATTCTGTTTATGGGATTAAATTTACTACTGCCAGCATTTGACTGGGTGAAAGATTATCTGTAAATGAGAGGTCAGTGAGTTACTGGACATCCACTCTCTGGGGATGGATGAAAAGACTGATGAATTAATACATAGATGAATGTATGGATAGATTAATCCATTTAATTATTAAATAACGAATGCATCCATCCCACTTCTGGCTTGCCCCTGAGGCTAAGCAGTGTCAGATGGCAGGCCAGATGCTGCTGGAATTGGTGTTGGATGGCCAATAGGGGGCACTATTCTCTCTGGTTTTAAGATAAAATCCTAATGCCCCAGGGCAGTGAAAAGAACATTGCCTTTGTTAAGGTGACATCTTTTGAATGGGATTTAAGACAGACATTCTGACTGTTTGACCCCCATTGTTTACAAGATTTCTTGGCATTCCTTTAAGTGTAGGTGTATTAACCCGTTGTCCTGGTTACTAATTATGTAATCCAGTCCTTAAATCTGTCTTTGTTCCCCATGACAAAATAAGGAACACTAATGTGTACAAAAAATTTGTAATAAATGTACACATCCATGCATGGAACTGTGGAAAATAGTTTGAGCTAAATTAATATGATGTACACTTATCATGTTCTGTAGTAATGTGTAAATTGATTAATCCATTAACTGATGGATGTACGTATGTGTAAATAATGGATGGATAAATCAGAATTTACTTCATTAATTGAAATGGCCTATTTCAATCTAATGGTAAAGTTTTTGTATTTAGAATGTAATAACCAAGACTATATGATACAATACGATACATTTGAGCTTTTTTATCACAGAATAGAAAGCAAATGGCTTATTTCGATTAACTGAACAACCGTGGAAATCTCAAATAAAGCCAATTTGAAGTGTGTTCATTGGTGATATTAAGAGCTCTGGAGATGAAGGTTCCTGGCAAGGACAGCCATTAACGAGCAGCTGGAACCCTCATGCACACATTCTGCCACCACATGATGTATTTTAACGGGGTCAGAAGACAGGTTAGAAGTGCCCATTTTAAATATGGACCTTTCATCCATGGTCTTGAAGGTAATTATAAAAACAGGGAACATCACCTTGAGAATGAATGAACAACTGTTCTCTTGCATTCGTTGTTTGGCTGTGTCATGGATGGATTTACACTGCATTTACTCTGTACATCGTGTGTAATATTACTCCTCACATCGTGTGTAATATTGGGTCGGTGTTAATTCTTCTGAAAAGACGGCAGCCTTGGCTTTGTGTCGGCTTTAAGATGCGAGCTTCAGTCCTGATTTTTAAACTCAGTGGCTTGTTGCGGTAAAAGGGAGTGTTATGCAATAATTTCTCTCGTTATTTGCCTCCATCTCAGACACACAGACACTTACAGTATGGCATGTACCTGTGTATACCCTCCCTCCCTCTTTCGTCCTCTCTCCCTCTCCTTTTCTGTTTTTCTGTCTAGCTCTCCTTCCCATTCAATCTCTGTCCTATATCTCCTGCCACCTCTTTTGCTCTCTCTCTTTCCCTTTTGGTCGAAAATGATCGACAGTTTGTATAGAAAAACAATGCACACAGCTATAGCAGTAGTAGCACTAGCATGGTGTGTGCTAGGATTTAGCCCAGGAGATGTAAGTAATCAGTCCCGGAGCACAGGCTCTTTATCCTTTTATCCTCTGTCAGCAGATCCACATGCAGGCTAAGCCGCTCCCCCATGTGAGGGTTGCATGCTTCTGGGTTTGAGGGCTGGATGATTCTGGGGATGAGGGCTGGATGATTCTGGGGTTGAGGGTTGGATGATTTTGGGGTTGAGGGCTGGATGATTCTGGGGTTTAGGGCTGGATGATTCTGGGGATGAGGGCTTGATGATTCTGGGGATGAGGGCTGGATGATTCTGGGGATGAGGGCTGGATGATTTTGGGGTTGGGGCTGAGTTTCAGGGTTGCTGTGGTTAGGGATGTGGACTGGGGATGGGCTGGCGGCATTGGGGTGGAGACTGGGGTTGCCTAAACCTATGCAATGTGGCTTCTACTAAGGCTTTGGAAGTGGTTGTACACTGCTGGAGATGGGACATGGCCACTGAACTGTTAAGCATTGTGGTTCAATGATCTTTTCGACGAGGATTTAGGACAGTTATGGATTTGGGAATATGCTAATTGTTTCCAAACCCGCATAACACCTGTGGGGTAATTTGAGTAGAGCTAGGAGATTCCAATCTCTGAGCCAAAGCATGTCTGGTCTGTGGTTTATAGGGTTAGCGGAGACAAGAAAAAATAGATTATCAATGGATTTGGGGTTTTCACGTCTGATTTGATGTGCCTTTGAGTCTGAAGCACCTCTGCGTGTTGAGCTTCCAGTGGGACATTTGCTATTTAGTGCACTAATTTTGATCAGAGTCCACTGTATAGAGTAGCCTATGTTGCCGTTTTGTAACAGAGATTTACTGCGTTTCAGATGTTTATTCTTGGAATCATAGTGTGGTTATGACGCTCAAAGGAGAATATTCATTTTTTCTTCAAACCCATTGGATGAGAAGGTAAGAAGTCCCTCCTCTTGACCAACACATCCAATGGTTTTCGTGATAAAGGCAATGGGGGAGGACGCAAGGACAGAGATGATGCAGCAATTCAAGTAAATGCCATTGATGTCCTCCCTAACATTTTTAATCGGACTCTGGGGAAAACTTAGAGCCGGAAACACCGCAGGGACAGATGCAGCTAGAACTGCTTGCTCACCTGGCAATGCCACGTTCTTGTGTCTACGTAGTTGCTATTTATAACTAAGTATGTGTGTACAAACATTAATCTGTGTTCTCACCATTTATAACCGGGTGTCCTTATGCAGGTGTTCAATCTGTATCTACGCTAACAGCAACGTAAGCACAGCTCCCCCCAGTTGTCCGGATGTACTGTACCAATTAAAGGCTAGCAATTGGAGCCGTGGAAACTGTGACATTGCACGTCCATGGCGTTGATAGTGCTTTCCCTTTGAGGGATTACATGTGGGTGCCTATGAGGAAATAACATAGCGGGGGGCTCAGGGTATGTCCTAGAGGAATGGATTCACATGTGGCTCTACGTCTAAGGGGGTACCAGCATGATGTTTTTCTCCTGCAGTGTGAATGATCACTATTGATTAGAAATCTATACCTTCTGTGTTACTCATGCTCGATGGAGATGAGATGACTTGCCAAGAGGCTGTCTCACTCAAGGGCACTCATCGATGAAACAGGAGCGGTAACAGAGGGGCGAAGCATGGAATTTAAATAACTTTATTAACCCCTTCTCTGGAGAAGCATAAATAGGTGCACTACAAAAGGACTACATGTAGGTTTCCATTTGGGACACGTTTGGGATGTGGTCACCTCATCCTCTGCCTCTCGTCGCCATCCAAAACTTGGT
Organism: Umbra pygmaea; assembly: GCA_016801145.1. Classification (NCBI taxonomy): domain Eukaryota; kingdom Metazoa; phylum Chordata; class Actinopteri; order Esociformes; family Umbridae; genus Umbra; species Umbra pygmaea. Next base: position 8,281 of record JACXGM010027420.1, on the reverse strand, counting down.
TGTCATGCATGTGGCCGGATTCAAAGACGGATGAATGTGGGAGGATAAAGGAATGTTTCATGTGAATGCCCGCGCAACGGGCCAGCTGTTGTATGTTGCTGCTTGCTCTTGAAAAGCTCAATTTAAGTATTAGTAATCCGCCATGTTCAGAATAGTGAGGATGAAATAGTCTGGGATAAAAAGCTGCAGGAAAGATTTAAAGCACTGTATCAATGTACGAAAAGTACCTTTTATCTGTGCTATTGTATAGTATTTAAACAAATAGGATGTTGAAGTGATGCTGTGTTTTTATAACCCGGTGAGTTTTACCACAAAGACACTTAGTCAGATTTGGTTCCTGCTTGTTTAAACTGGATATGCATGTGTTTATTTTTAGTGAGAGTCATGTGACACCATTGGCCTCATGGTGCCATGTAGCTATATATCATGACCTGTGTTTTAAAGATAATGCATAGGACAGATGCACGCTGGCTCTTTGGCTCTGAGCGAAACGGATGTGGCACGATGCCGACGTGTTACACTCTTTGCAGGAGACTCCGTAGCATAACATTACGTTGCCATGTTATTACTTGCACACGTTTCCACTGGAAATTACACGTCCAAGCCCATAGGTATCAACGGCATATAGCAAAAAAAAGTGATGTTTCCATAAAAATGTATTAGCCTCACGCATCACAATTTTTTCAAGGATGCCTATTGTATTTCGTGTATACAGGAGTGGCCCCTCAAATCGTTCAGAGCCGCCTAGCCAAGTATCAAAAGTCTGCCTTTGTAATAGTCATTTTTTATATATAGTGACTGGAAGTGATACTAATTTGTTTGGCAGGATAGAATATTCTAGGTGGTTCTATTATGTACACCACCAACATACTGTATCCAACATGCTCTGATGTCTGGAACTGTTTAAACCTGCATATTCAAACCTGAGGGATCTACCATGCGCCACACGTAATTTAAACATCCATCGGCCATTAGTCGTCGTGTCAGTGACCTATCGAGAGGTCAACTTCCTGGTCGTCATTGTTGTCACAATAGATGAGTGGGAATGGGTTGAGACACAGAGGATTGCAGGGAACATTACAGAGTGGATGTACTTGATGTTGAGGCGTCCCAAATAACCCCTTGATCCCTACTGTTTATAGTGCACTACTTTGACCAAGTTTGAACATGACCCGTTGGGCTTCAGTTAAAAGCTGTGACTACAGTATATAGCTAGATGTATCCAGTGACCCGACACTGACACTAGAGATCATGGCACACTCTGTTGTCAGGAGAGACGCTGCTCAAATCTGCCCAGCCGGAAAAAGTCCCAGGCTTTTAGAAGGAGGAGCCTTTCAGAATACTATGATCGGGTGTTCCTCGTCGATAAAATCATCATGATTTAGGATCCTAAAATCCAACCTCATCTTGGCTCAGTATGCCACTTTATGAATACTGTTGATGGTGGTGATCTTAAGCACTGATAAGATATGTGTAATCACATCACGAGAGATAAAGACTGTTTAGCTTCATGGTAACTGCTTTGTCCAATCGATTTACTGTTATGAAAACCAGCACAATATTGACAAAAAACGCTGTACAGTATCTACTGAAATTAAACATGTAATAATCAACAAATGAGTAATTTATTATTCCTTATTATGGTATTATTTCTAGTATAGTTTATTGTTATTATTTTTATTTCTAAAAATGTTCACAACATCACCAGCATAAACGTTGAAGGTTTATTCTAAATTTGGCACCAGATGTCTATTAAACAACTTAAAAGTACATTAATGAAGAGACTTGGTTTATCAAAGTAGGGGATATATTAACATGAGTCCTGTAGGTATTTGAGTAGATACTTTATGTAAATCTATATTATCTTAATGTTGAGATTTGAGCAAATGTGTTGACATGGTTTTTTGGGTTATTAAAACTGAGCTTCATGGTTGACAGTTCATGAGATATTCAGATATTCAGGCTTCAGTGCATACTGTACTTAAACCTGTCTCAGTTGACTAACTGGGTTCAGGCTCAGGTGCTGACTTTGTTGATATGTAAATTACAAGTGCACCAGTTTCTATAGCACTCGAAGTTGCTATGTTGAAGTGCAAAATACATCTATTTTGGGTTAGATGCATGTGTGCACCTGGGCTCTAAGAATACTGGGGGACGTTTTAATATGAGCATTCAGGGTTGGACGCTGATGTAGACTGGTTTAATATGAGCATTGTGGGTTGGATCGCTGATGTAGACTGGTTTAATATGAGCATTGTGGGTTGGAACGCTGATGTAGACTAGTTTAATATGAGCATTGAGTGTTGGACGCTGATGTAGACTGGTTTAATATGAGTATTGAGGGTTGGAACGCTGATATAGACTAGTTTAATATGAGCATTGAGGGAAGGAAATCTGATGTAGACTAGTTTAATATGAGCATTGAGGGTTGGAACGCTGATGTAGACTGGTTTAATATGAACATTGAGGGTTGGAACGCTGATGTAGACTGGTTTAATATGAGCATTGAGGGTTGGTCACTGATGTAAACTGGTTTAATTTGAGTATTGTGGGTTGGTTGCTGATGTAGACCGGTTTAATATGAGTATTGTGGGTTGGTCGCTGATGTAAACTGGTTTAATACGAGTATTGATGTTTGGAAGCTGATGTAGACTGGTTTAATGAGTATTGAGGTTTGGATGCTGATGTAGACTGGCTTAATATGAATATTGAGGTTTGGAATGCTGATGTAAACTGGTTTAACATGAGTATTGAGGTTTGGACGCTGATGTAGACTGGTTTAATATGAGTATTGTGGATTGGTCACTGATGTAAACTGGTTTAATATGAGTATTGAGGATTGGGCGCTGATGTAAACTGGTTTAATATGAGTATTGAGGTTTGGACGCTGATGTAGACTGGTTTAATATGAGTATTGAGGTTTGGATGCTGATGAAAACTGGTTTTATATGAGTATTGTGGGTTGGTCGCTGATGTAAACTGGTTTAATACGAGTATTGATGTTTGGAAGCTGATGTAGACTGGTTTAATGAGTATTGAGGTTTGGATGCTGATGTAGACTGGTTTAATATGAGTATTGTGGATTGGTCACTGATGTAAACTGGTTTAATATGAGTATTGAGGTTTGGAATGCTGATGTAAACTGGTTTAACATGAGTATTGAGGTTTGGACGCTGATGTAGACTGGTTTAATATGAGTATTGTGGATTGGTCACTGATGTAAACTGGTTTAATATGAGTATTGAGGATTGGACGCTGATGTAGACTGGTTTAATGAGTATTGAGGTTTGGACGCTGATGTAGACTGGTTTAATATGAGTATTGTGGTTTGGATGCTGATGTAGACCGGGTTATTATGAGTTTTGGGCACCATGAGCTGTAGTGCACCATATAGAAAAGAGGAAGCCATTTGGAGAACACGCTCTATCGCCAAGCCAACTATTTGAAATGCTCCATTTGCTCCATTTAGCCAGGCACACTCAAGCCAGCATTTGAAATCATTTCCTAATGTGTTTGAAGCCCATTCTGGGTGTCTACGAGGCCCCTATGGACCAGTCATGCCACCTAATGACTGGTGAAGACAGATGACGTTATTACACAGGGAGCCTAGGTCACTGCCCCTCCATCTGTCATGGCCTGGGGTCAGGACCGCGTGTGTGTGTCTGCTATACAGTTAGACTTTGGCTGTCGTTCCCTGGATACATCCACTAGCCTCCCTACCATCAAAGAATACCAGGGTTGCTTTGTACAGACATACACATAAATGTGTACACACACACAAACAAACACACAAACACACACACACAAACAAACACACAAACAAACACACAAACACAAACAGCCTGTTTCTTTCCATACTGGAGGAAAGGGTCTCGGTAGGGCCCTAAAGACAGCAGTCCTCATGGCTGACGGCCTTCTCCAGTTTCCTTCTCCGTTTCACCGCCTTTTCTGCCCCAGGCCCTGTCTAATCAGCAGGGGTGGTATGTTCGTGTTGTAGGGTACAACACACCACTTCACCCATGACTGCATTGTGCTGTGTAGGCTTGTAATCATTATGGCACTCTACACTAGAAAAACACTGAGTGTACTGTTTTTGGTAGTTCTGTAGTTTTTCCCTGTATCATGTATTGTGTTATAGGTGAACCACCACTATGGATTGTCAGTATTTAGGGTGTTAGCGGTGAGCTAGCAATATGCACTATGCCTGTATTGAGTAGTGCATTGGTCTTCAACCCTCTTCTCAGAGAACTCCAGACGTTCCAGAGTTTTGTTGTAGCCCTGAACAGGCACACCTGATTAGGCTTGTCAGCCAGTCATCAACTGTTCATTAATGAATCAGGTGTGCCTGTTCAGGGCTACAACAAATCTCTGGAATGTCTGAGGGTCCGTGAGGAGAGTGTTGAAGAAGGAGTGGTGTGATAGCCATGAGCTAGTGCTATACATTGTGTGTCTATTGAGTAGGGTGTTAGCGGTGAGCTAGCGCTATGCATTATATCTCTATTGAGCAGTGTGTTAGCGGTGAGCTAGCACTAAGCATTATATCTCTATTGAGCGAGGTGTTAGCGGTGAGCTAGCGTTATGCATTATATCTCTATTGAGCAAGGTGTTAGCGGTGAGCTAGCGCTATGCAGTATATCTCTATTGAGCAGGGTGTTAGCGGTGAGCTAGTACTACATTGGGCCATATTTGAATGATCTAGCGTTAAGCGCACAGCGTGAAGCGCATGGCACAGGTGCGTTTAGGGCGTGTCCAAATCCTATGATATTGCTAGTTTGACAGCGGAAAAAAGAGTCAGTGCACATGGTTCAAAAGGGTTGTACTTCATTAATGTGTCTTCATTAATTCATTGGTGTGTTTTGGGCGTAACATGCAATAAACCAATCAGAGTGTCATCTACCATTCCCTTTAAGAGCCAGACGCGTTTGTACCTTGAGGCATTGCTATTATGATGGTGGATTTGCACTGTAATATTTTTATTTGTAATCTTTTGCATGTTTGTTTGTTGCTGCCCTTCCCTGTGTGTGCAACAAGCATAGTGTGCACGCGCTGTTTTGACTAATTTGCTGTTTAAATAACAATGACATGCTGAGCCATTGACTTTAGACCAGGTTTTTGTTGGTCAATGGCGCAATCACGTTCCGATGCCTCAAGATAGCACTACGCCAAGAGTTATCCTGAACACACATCCCTGTAAGACCAGCACGCCCATGGGGGCAAAGATGGGCGCAGGTGCATTTGCTATATCAACGACGTGGGCACTGGATGGGAAATTGACAACTGGGTTGGTCCTAAACTAGCAGAAAAACTTGCGACGGGCTTTGCGCTGCACCGCGTCTGGTTCAAGTTAGGGCCCTGTATGTCTCTATTGATGAGAGTTAGCCGTGAGATAGCGCTATACATTCTGTCTCTATTGAGGAGGGTGTTAGCGATGAGCTAGCGCTATGCATTATGTCTCTATTGAGGAGGGTGTTAGCGATGAGCTAGCGCTATGCATTATGTCTCTATTGAGGAGGGTGTTAGCGATGAGCTAGCGCTATACATTATGTCTTTATTGAGGAGGGTGTTAGCGGTGAGCTAGCGCTATACATTATGTCTCTATTGAGGAGGGTGTTAGCAATGAGCTAGCGCTATACATTATGTCTTTATTGAAGAGGGTGTTAGCGATGAGCTAGCCCGACAGTGGCTTTGGTTCTGCTGCAGTTATTTGCCACCACTGCCGCCAGCCCTAAGGCTTTGATAGCTGTTGTGTGGACCGAGACAAGGCTAATCGTGTGGACTGAAGGAAAGAGTGAATCTAAAAAAATATATTTTACATCCCAAATGGCATCCTGTTTCCTATCTTTTGGCCTTCTTGTGACTACGGCACCAAGCAAACTAGTCCTATGTTTAGGGAGTGGGCTGATATTTGGGACAGAAGATTCAAGAAAGTGCTTTGATTGTTGTTGCTCAGAATGCGTTTTTAATGCAATGTGCGATTGGGCTTAGCAGGAAATGCTGGAAGCCATTGGCTTTAAAAGAATGGGGTGAAAATCAGGACATATGGTGGTTTGCCCGAGGCATTAGTGAACTAAGCGGCTACTTGGGGCCCCCTCGATTGCACAGGTGACTCCATGTGGTGGGAGGGGGCCCCAAAATCTAATTCTGCTTATAGGGCCCCCAAAAAGGCTCGGGCCGGCACTGCTTCACAGATACAGTTTTATCCAATGACAGTTTTATCCAATGACATAGATCAGCATTGGGCCAAACCAAAATTTACTTTTCTGTTTTTTTTTCTCCCCCATCTGGTCCAACTCCCATTAACCCCGCCTTGTCCGGAGCTCTGCCACTACCTGGACAGATGTGGGATGGTGAAGGACGCTCACGTGGTTCATCCAACCACATGTCGCAAAGCCGACTGATACTTTTCACACTGCTCATCCAACACGGAAGCCTTTAGTCAGATCATGTGTGAGATGATTACACTCAACAACTATACTTCCATGATTGAACACACAGGCGCCCGATCTGCACACAAGGAGATGCTGGAGAATGACGTGACAAGGTAGATAATGTGACTTATCTATCGCAAATCCAGGGCAGTTCTATAGCAATCTGCGCTACCTTGTGCTGGGGGTCCTGGCAAAGTCGGAGAAGCCATAGTCAGGCTCGAACAGACTGCCTGCAATGCAGAGACTTAGCCTACTACACCACGCGGTCCCCAAGGCCAAACCCTTTTCAAGGCCTGTGTGGGCAGACGTTCACTCACTGAGCCATTCAGACATCAACTGACCCATTGCATGTGGAGATACTGACGATGACACAACCCCATACTGGCTCTATTGACAATCACTGATCCACAATCAGTTTCCATATACAATTAATCAGAAACAATCATTTGCATAAAGGTAACAAACCATATATGTCACATAATTCTCCACAGATTCCCCTGTAAATGTACATTGGCTCAGTTTACTGAGGACATACATTTTCATACTTTTATATTAGTATACTTTATTGAGGGCATACATTTTCATACTGCTATATTAGTATATTATATTGAGGGCAAGGTTTTCATACTGTTATTTCAGTATACTATATTCAGGGCATATGTTTTCATACTGTTATATTAGTTTACTGTATTGAGGGCATACGTTTTCATAACTTTCTCCCTTTGTCCGTTGATGGACCCACTTGCTTGCCGTTGCAAACTCCATTTTCTTACCGAGTGAGCTGCAAGTGACCATCAACCCTCTCAAACTCCGGAAGGCTTTTGGTATCCCACCACATGGTTAAAAATATTGCGAGTCTAATGGCTGTCCATTTAAGTGCACTTTTTCTGAGTTGTCCCCTGGTCAAAGGTAATGAACATAGAAAACAGTATTCTATTTGGCTGCAGTGATATAACGTAGGCTATGCCAAAATTCCTGACAGAAGGAGATCCTGTATTGAGAGCTAATTCTCCTGTGGTGACATTATATTTTTCTGATACTCCTTATCTGTAGTCCTCAAATGGCTGAAAAACCTGAGCCTGTCTCTGGATACCAAGGCAATACTCCAGATACTGAAATCACATGTTCAGTACACATGGTTTTCAATGCCATGCAAAAGATACCACACGAACTGTAAAGGTTGTTATGGCATATTTTCAATAACAACATGTTTAATTATGTTGAAACACTAAAGTCTTGACACTTATTATGAAATAAAATTGTAATGAAATAATATGCCTTAAAATGGATCAAAGTTCAATATTGTCACTGGCTTTTTGTTTTACACATTCACTTCACATCTTCATTTGTCCATTCTGTTATTGGAATAGACTTGCTGTTTTGTTATTGTACAGTATCTATGTAACTGGTGGCATTTCTTGGAAAGACATTTCTAAAGCTATTGTGTGCAAGCCAAATGGCATACTTGTATCTTTCACAGCCAGAGGTTAAAGGTAGAACTGTATAGAGAATAGTGAGCCATTTGGAATGCAGACATAGTGGATCTGTCTGTTAGATTGGCCAACAAATGATATGCGTAGTCATTATGAAAGGTGTCGGAACTAGGCCAAGCAGTTGGTTGACGTTAAATAAACAATTGCTCAGTTATCGTTCAGGGCTACTAGATAAGGGGCAGTAGGAAGGATGCCCTTTGGAAATGCCCTTTAGAGTGAGACCTCACTTTGGGTTTCTGCATTGAATTTTTCACCTCCTTTCTCCTCTATCCTGTCTGGTCTTCTTTTGAAGAAGGTCAAAGTTGATCAAACATGCGAGCGGATTGAACGTGCATGAATATCAATTGTATAAAATGAGAT
>JACXGM010027419.1:0-14486 GCA_016801145.1 Umbra pygmaea | reverse complement strand
ATCTTGGATGGCTGAAAAATCTCCCGAGCCCTGTCACTGCCTTCAGCCTTGACTTCTCGTGCAAAAAACAAAAGTTGCTTGCGCGCACCTGCGTCAGACTGATTCTGGCTGGACAGGATTTACCGTGAGTTTTCAAAATCACGGTAATCAAAGACGGTTTTAATGAAAATTAGATTTTAAACGGTAATACTAACCGTACAGACATTTTATTGTGGTTTACCGTGAAACCGGTAATCGTCCCATCCCTACGCACGTCCTATATTTTGTTCATACGCCACTTCTGAACCAAATCCACCACAAAGTTTTATAAATGAGGCCACAGACCTCTGGCTGTCACTATGGGGGTGCCTCAGGGTTCAATTCCTTGGGCCGACTCTATTTTCTGTATATATCAATGATGTTGCTCTTGCTGCAGGTGACACTATGATTCACCTGTATGCAGACGACACCATTCTTTATACGTCTGGCCCGACTTTGGACACTGTGTTAAAAAACCTTAAGGAAAGCTTTAATAACATACAACACTCCTTCCGTTGCCTCCAACTACTTCTAAATGTTTGCTCTTCAAACAATCACACACTGCACCTGCCTGACCACCAAACATCACCACACTTGACGGGTCTGTGCTGGAATATGTAGACTACTACAAATACCTAGGTGTCTGATTAGACTCCTCACTCTCCTTCCAGACCCACATCAACCAGCTCCAATCAAAATGAAGTCCAGGATTGGCTTCCTATTTCACAATAAAGCCTCCCTCACCATTCCAGCCAAACTTGCCATTGTAAAAATGACTATCCTCCCAATACTAGCCTTCGGTGATGTAATTTAAAGATCCGCATCAAACTCTCTACTTCAAAAATTAGATGTTGTGTACCACTGCTCCATCTGTTTTGTCACCAATGCCCCATATAACACCCACCACTGCAATCTATATACACTAATTGGCTGGCCATCACTACACACCCGGCATCAAACACACTGGTATCATCTCATCTAAGTGTCTCCTAGGCAAAACCCCACATTACCTAAGATCATTAATTTCCAGAGCAACATATTCTCTCAATCTGTGTTCAAGCAGGTTTATAACTCTAAATTGCCACTAAAGCCTGCACCTCCTTTGGCCGCATCTCCTTTTCCAATTCTCTGCGGCTAATGATTGGAATCTTCTACAAAAATTTCTGAAGCTTGAATCCATTGTCCGCCATACCACTGTATTTATCAAACCTCTACCTCCATATACTGACATCTGTTGCACTACTTGTACAAATGCCAAATTTTCTGACCTGAAGACCTGCACACTGTATTATTTATTATTCACTATTTTCTCTGTTTTTACTGTTGTGCACTGCTTGTCATGTAATTATATGTGTAACTTCTTGATATCTGTACCTCTACCTTTTATCTTGTCCAGGTCACCATTTCAAATGAGAAAATGTTCTCAATGTGCCCACCTGATTAAATAAAGTTAAAATAAAAAAAATAAAAAATAAAGTCCATAACTTTCCATCAGACTAAACAATGAATGTGTAATGTGTAATGTTCAACGTGACAAACGCAACATTTTAAAATCAAGTGCGCATCTACGTTTGTGTGTGGGCAACATTTAAACCGTGATGACTTAGGTTTCCAGCTGAGTAATGTTAATGAAGCGCTAAAAACTGGAGTTTTCCCTTCTTGGTGTCATTGTATTAATGTCCGATCACCAACACAGGACTCTATTATTTGAAGCGCAAAAGCTTGGCGTGGAGTCAGTGTCAGATGTAAAGCATGACCAACCTGCTAATTTATGCGTTACGGCTAATAATGCTAATATAAATTAAGCAGCTGCTAAAAACGGCCAGCCAACTCCTCTTCCCGGTAAATGCTATATTTTCATTCAGCTGATAATGATAGTGACATTATTTTTATTATGGTAGAAAATGTAGCAACACTTTTTCATTAGTCTGTAATGCATCTACAGGTTAACTATCAACAACATGTAAATGAATTAAGACTAATCTTAAACCTCAACTTGTAGCAGTTCTCCGTTTTTTTTGTTTGTTATGAAGTCAATGTGTACATTTTCCAACACATAGCCCAAATAAATGTTTGGCAACATTAAAGAGGTGAAAATAAACTTGTTCAACGTCCATTGCTGATGCTATTACTTCAGACCAGAAATCAGTTTACCCAGTTTCAACAATACAACGTTCGCTGTGAAAAAAGGCTTACTTACATTATCTTTTCCTTTTCTATGGGCGCATCTTCAACAACTCCTGTGTTTTTCCTTTTTAGTTGCTTGTGCATCATGGTTGTGCTCCCATAATAAGCAAGTGAAGTTTGACAGAGTGTACAGACCAATCTTTTGTTACCAGTTGGCCTGAAATACTCCCATATTTTGGAAGCTTTTATGTCTAGTGCTAATTCTCCGACTTGATTCTGACGACTCACAATTTTTCATATCAAAGCAGTGAAGGCAGGGGGAGAGTGAAAAAAAGAGGACAGCAGGGTGCACACAGACTGGTGTGGAGGTGAATTACAGTGAGCCGTTTGAGACGGGAGACGAAAAATAAATAGGTGCTCAATAGTAAAACGACACATCGAAGAAATTGCATGTCGACTAATGGCGGCAGCACTACTCATTACATGCCCGTCAGCTATAGTAAACCATATGTATACATTCTTTTGAGTTCATTGAATCAGAAGAACTCCACTCCTTGCTTGGTCTCCCATACTTTACACCACCAAATACAAACAAACAAGATTTACTCTAGATTGTGACAGTTAGCATGACCTACTGTGTATACGTTTGTGTATTACGTGGATGAATGTAACGTAAAATTTTAAATAATCAGTCAGAGAATATTGCTGAATATTTGTAACTCTAGAACGTGAGAATTATTGATAGATTTTATTGTTAGTGTTACAGTGATTGGCTAATTAGCTAAAGGCATTGTCATGGGGGCATGGGAGAACTCTGCTGGGTGTAGCATTGGTTGTAGTCAATTAGCATCCAATAGTGTGTTGTTTCTTTGTGCAAGTATTTGGATAAATGCGACATCAAATTACAAATAATGGCTTGGAACAGTAGGGCTGGGAATGCACCCTCCACTGGGCAGGGATCATTTGATTGGTCTACCCGACACCTACAATTCTATTGGTTGATGAATTTTGACAGGGTTGTAACACAAAAAATCCAATAGAACAGGATAAATCTGAGAGAACAGAAGCAGCCTGATTGCAAGGAGAAGCTTTGAAGCTGAGAGCAGGAAGTCCAAGCAACAACATATCTGAGTCCAAAAATAAAGTTTGAGCAGAAGCACAGCAAATCCAAGCGTGAGCAGTGGCTATTTGAGTGTGAAAGCAAGGTTTTGAGGGAAATTATTACAAAATCTGAATGTTATATTAATTAGAAATGCTCTCAAATTGAAATACGATCTTGAATAAATATATGAATAAAACTCCTGAAGGTTTAAGTTGCCAAACGTCAGTCTCAAAACCTTGATGACTTGAGAGGACCTGCAAAGAGGAGTGGGACAAAATCCCTCCTGAGATGTGTGCAAACCTGGTGACCAACTACAAGAAATGTCTGACCTCTGTTATTGCCTACAAGGGGTTTGCCACCAAGTACTAAGTAATGTTTTGCAAAGGGGTCAAATACTTATTTCACTCATTGTAATGCGAATCAATTTATAACTTTTTTGAAATGTGTTTTACTGGATTTCTTTGTTGTTATTCTGTCTCCCACTGTTCAAATTAAACCATTAAAATTATAGACTGATAACAAAGATGTCAGTGGGCAAACGTACAAAATCAGCAGGGGATCAAATATTTTTTTCCCCTGAAGTAATATATATATATTCAGGGGTCACCAACCCTGGTCCTGGAGAGCTAACTGCACATAATGTAGCCTCATTCAGTTTATGAACCAGCAAATTATTAGAATAAGGTGTGCTAGATTAGGGTTGAAGTGACCCCTGTATTACCTCTATTACTGTATGTAATTTATGACTAACAATAAGTCTGGTCAATGAGCTAGGTATGCAGTTCCATCCCCCCCATGAAGACACAGAACCGGCACAGATAAAGGTAGGGATGGGAGGGTAGGAGCTCTCCAGGACCAGGATTGGTGACCCCTGTATTACGTATATTACTGTATGTCATTTATGACTAACAATAAATCGGGTCAATGAGCTAAGTACGCAGTACCAAAACATCTCCATGATAACACAGAACTGGCACAGATAAAGGCAGGGAGGGTGCACGGATGTAATAACCATGTGCTCCAGACTGGGTGAGTGCAATAGCCCTAATAGGCTTAAATACTAATGAGGACTTGATTGATGACAGATGTGCTCCATCAGGCAATATTGACTGAACAATGTCACTCAGGTTCTTTGGCTGACCTGCTGTGTATATTTTATAATTTTTGTGCAAACCTACACTCGTGGTGCCGTTGATCTGTGTCATTGTGCAGATATAACACAATATTTATTTTCTAACATGCTTTTGCTTTGTCCATTATTAATACACCCTTGCACATGCACAAACACTTCTTATTCCACTGTGTACATGGACTGGACTAATTGAGAGTCTTTAGCCTGTGGCCGAGAAAGACCAGAGTTTTGGCTCCCCTGACCATTAACTAACTCATCATCTTCATCCTCAGCAGTTTTTTTAGTTTCTCTCTTTCATGTCTTTCACCGCAGCATGCGTTTATTTTGGTAGCTGAATATTGCCCTTTTTTAATAAGCATTCATAATTTATCTGTGGCTGTGAGGCAAGAGTGAAGGAGTAGAGAAGGGGGAGCGCAGCAACATGACCTAGTGATGATAATCTTTTCTTTTTCTTTCTGTTTCTGTTTCTACCTCTCTCTTTATTGGAAAAGAAACATTTGTTTACAGTGCCAACATGGATAAGAAGGTTACAATTAAAATAATAAATAAAAGTGGAGGAAAATAATAAATGTGACTGTTTGACTTGGACACATGTTAGCAGGACAGGTGAATAATGAGTCAGAGGAAACAGAGTACAGTTCAATAATGTATAGGATGGGAATTATTTTTCTCCTGTCTTTTCTGTTATAATTCTAAAAGGTGATCCATTACACTGGATGGGTGACTCGCAGGTCCATAAACAGTTACACACCTAAATTGAAATACAGCTTTAAACTACACTATTTGGCCTGAACTAAACATAATGCCCTGCTACCACTATCACTCATATAAACTCATATTAATAATGAAGCAAGCTGACACAAAGTCCACAGTAAATGGGGCAGCAGGTGGCCTTGTGGGCAAGAGTGCTGTGCCCGCTGATAAGCTGATGAGAGGAAAAATAATCTGACACTGTTGCCTTGAGCAAGTCCTCTAACCCAATGGCTAACAGTGCCCTTAATAATAATGTTGGCAAGGGATGCTATTGATTAATCGACGATCAATTAATTGAGTGTTAAGAATTTATTTAATACAATCAAGATCTGAAAAACGTGTTGTTTCCCCTTATATTCTAGCAATCAGTTACATCAGTGACTGTTTTCCAAACCCAAAAGATGGATGTCTTGTCACAACAGCAAATATCCTTGGTATGTGCTACATCAGTCCCTCACGATTACATTGGCAGTGTACAGGCTGACTCAAAAGTGCATCCAATTTGGTCAAACTAAGATCATTACAGTCTAGATTTGGTTTGGTCTTGCCGTTGCATATTGTTTTTACTAGCTAGCTTGAGGACTAACTTTTCACATGAGGGAACTGCAGTTGCTTTTGCATTTAATGCCGACCTTTATTGCACAGTTCTTTGGGCTAGATAAAAACATTAATTAATCTCTCTCTATTCCTCATGCACTCGCTCATTGAGTAGACAGCATAATTATACATATTGTGCGTGCATTTTGGGGACTGTTCTTGTGTGTACTATGAAATACAATACTGCCGGTATCCCTGCCAATTTCAAATGTATACTGGAAAACTTGAAGGTTTCTACGCTCTCTGCTACAGCTCCTCATGGGTTTCATAAAACCTGTTATGACAAGCAAAAAAAACAAACATGCCAGAAAAAAATTGGGGCGTCTGGGACAACTCAAATACTAGCAAAAACGCATCTCCGAACTGCTCATAATTTGGTGACTGGAGCGAGCAGTGATTTGGCATGAATCTGGGATTTTTGGCGCAGACCATAAAAAATGTATTTGGGACAGCTAAATCGTCACAAAAATCATGTAGTATATACATGGATTAAACGTTAAATACAGGAGCTGTCTCGTTAGCATAATCAGGAACAGCATTTAGTCCTGTAACGTTTTTACTGCGGTTTCAACTATAATATTGCTGGATCTAAGAGTTCTATAAGATTTCTATAGTTTTCTTTATGTTACATTTTAATTATGATTAATCGATGGTAGATTGTTAATGTTATCGATTTAAGTGCTTACAATTAGCAACCCTAAGTGTTGGCAGAAATGTAAATTAATGCTCAGTGTTAATGACCAGACCTAGGGCTGCAGAATTAATATAATTTTAATCACAGTCACAATTTTGGTTTCCCACGATCAAATTTGTGCGATCGGGCGATATTTAAATCCCTTCAAAGACCCTTGACACACTAGAGTGTCAAGCACAATTATTTCACGAACCATAGCAACTAAATCCTAATACCATTGAAAAGAGGGAGATCAGACGAAAATAATGAGTGGTGGATCATCCATGTGAGTTCAACAAAGTCGGAGCTACATGTAATGGTGCCTCAAATTTGGTCATGTTTTGTAGGTGGTTGTTTTTTTTACTAAACACATTACAGACAGGAAGTAAAAAGTGAAAATTACAAAATAACAACTCTGCAATGATGTAGGACATCATCCTGCACAACACCAACAATTTTTGGAAGTGAAAAATAGCAGGGATTTCAAAAATGTGTAGAAATATATTAAGAAATGGGTGCAGCATTTTGATGTTGACTTATTTGTATGGCCCCCAAACATTGCACACTGGTCCACGAGCCCTGGGGCCTTGCAAATCTGCAATGAAAAGCCTAATTCGTCATGGTTTACATGCTTGTCCACATACAAAAACAAAAAATATACATACATTCTTTTATTTATTCTTTATGGAGATGCACAGAACTTTGGTGAATTAGAGGAACCATTTTATTTTCATGCACATATTTGTACATTAGTAGGAATGTAGCATAATATGGATGTGAAAGCAGTTATATTTAGCCTATGTGACAATAAAATTTGTTTGAATTAAAATCAACAAATAATCGTGATAATTAATTGTGATCTCAATATTGATCAAAATAATTGCAATTATAATTTTGGCCATAATTGTGCAGGCCTAACCAGACAATTGGTTGCCTCTCTTGTAAGGCCAAGGTTGTGGGATTGACAAGCAGATATAAAATCATTGCACACATTGTAAGAGTGATGGATTTGTTATACACAGTTTCTGTGCTTTCTCAGTGTACACAAACCATTGACCAGTTCATGAATTCTAGTCAATTACAAATTATATATTGGCATTCTGCACTTGTTGATTCTTCATTTGACAGAAAATCTGAAATGTGTTTCTTACACTTTTATTACACATATAAATTACAGGATGACATTAAAATTACATTACAAATATGTTGCCAGCAGCATAGAGACCCATATTGCACTGCTGGTTTCCTTCTAAAGCTAAGCAGGGTTGGGCCTGGTTAGTCCCTGGATGACCAGTGCTGCTGGAAGAGGTGTTGGAGGGCCAGTAGGGGGCACTCTTCCCACTGGTCTAAAGATAATTCCCAAACCACCAGGGCAATGATGGGGACATCTGCCCTGCATAGGGTTCTGGCTTTCTGATAGAATGTTAAACCGGTGTCCTGACTCTCTGTGGTCACTAAAGATCCCATGGCACTATTTGTAAGAGTAGGGGGGTTAACCCCAGTGTCCTGGACAAATTTCCAACCTGACCCTCATACCATCATGGCCATCTAATCATCCCAAGCTTTCAATTGGCTCATTCATTCCCCTCTCCCCCACTTCTTCCCAGGCCGTTGCTGCAAATGAGAAAGTGTTCTTAGTCAGCTTGCCTGGTAAAATAAAGGTAAACTAAAATAAACATTCATTCAACTTACATATATTTGTATTTGGTAAAGACAACATTTGTTGCAATAACAGCTTTCATTATTTTGAGGTAAGAATGTACAAACATTCAAAGTTCAGGTCATTCTTCTGCTCCAGGTTGTTCAGGTTGATTAAATGATGCTTGTGGACCACCATTTGCAGATATTGCAACATATTCTGAATGGGACTAATGTCAACGTTTTGACTTGGCCACTTTAAGACATTGATTTTTTGTTCTTGAGCCAGTCCAATATTTCATTGTTCTGCTGAAAGTAGAATTTTCCCCCATTCTTTGGTTTAAGTGGATTGGAGCAGGTTCTCATGCAGTAGTTCACTGTATTTTGCATTTTTCTGTCAAAGATAACCAACATGCTAAGTCCATCCAGATGAGAAGTATCCCCCAGTCATGATGCTGCCACCACTGCACTTCACTGTTGGAATGGTGTAAAGCATGGGATGTGTTCGGCCTGAACCACAAATTGCACTTTGAATTATGTCTAAAAAACTTTAACTTGGTCTTATCTGACCAAAGAATATTTTCCCACTACGCAGCTGTGAAACACCATTGCTTTACTATTTGTGTAATACTTAATTTTTTGCCACACAATGGCTCAATATCTCTCTAGTATGGAGTTAATATGATTGTTTGGCGCATCACTTCTCAACTGTCAGCCAGTGACTCTGCTCCTTCAAAGTGATTTCTAAAATCACTTATTTGTCTTCTTGTTTGACCAATGAGGTTTTAAGAGTGTAATGGTCTTTTAAGGCAGTTTCTTTCATTTTATTAAAAAATGACCACTACAAAAATGTCTTAAATCATACCCATTGAAAACATCTGGAATGTGATCAAGAGGAAGATGGATGGTCACAAGGCATCAAACAATAGCGAACTGTTTGAATTTTTTTGTCAGGAGGAGTGGTCACCCAACATCAACATGAAAGATTAGTGGAGAGCTGGCCAAGATGCCTGAAAGCCAATTATTATTATAATAAAATTAATATCATTGCACAACATTTTGATTTCTGAACTCTTCCTAAGGTAACACATTAGTATTGTTTAAAAATTGTATTTACTTATTTTCTTTACATTATTTGAGGTCTGACAACAATGCATATTTTTTGTTTTTCATTTTGACCCGTTGTCATTTTCTTCAAATAAATGCTCTGATGGACAATCTTTCTATTTGGAAGTTGGGAGAAAAGTTAACAGTATTTTATGGAATAAAACAAAAATGTAAATTTTACCCAAACACATACTTATCAATAGTGATGATTTTCACTGGTCTCTTAATTCTTTTCGGAGTTGTACAGTAGTATAAGCTAGGTCTCCCTCTGCACAAGCTCACAGTCTGATTTCCAAATATTACAAAATGCCTTTATGTTGGTACTAAATGCAAAGAAAAAAAGGTATACGATATTTTCTAGATCTCAGCTCCTTTTGTAGTCACCAGATTTTATCCAAAAGGGTTTGATTAAGTTGTTTCCTAAAATAGCTTGGTATTCAGTTAGATGACAATCTGTCTTTTAAAACACACATTAATGATTTGGTTTAGAAGCTCAATATTAAAGATTTATAGAAACAAATCATGTTTGTTGCACCAGCAAAGTAAAATATTGTGCAAGCCACTACTGTCCCAACTAGACTATGGTGACCTGATGTACAGTATATGCATGCCTCAGCTTCTGTACTGAAATTGTTGGATGTAGTTAATCTTTCAGCATTAAGTTTTATCACAGGTGCACATTTTGTCCTCATCATTGTCTATTTTAAACTACAGTCTGCTGAGACTTTGACCTCAAGAGCTCTCTGAACCAAACACATTCTAAAGACTGGATTGTACTAGAAATACCAAGGGCTATCTCAGAACTGGGCAAATCTGCTTTTGAATATTTTGAGTTGTGGAATGCTATTCAGAGTGACCTTACTCTTAGTGAACTGGTGTCTTAGCAGACAGTTTAACTCTGATAAATTATATTTTTATTGTTTATTGAGCTTGTTCCTCTTAATGTTTGTATTTTATAATTGTACATTTTTATTTTTGTACAACTGGGTGGCCATAATGATCATTGTTATGTTTGGAAGAAAAAGGGGGAGGAAGCAACATCTCAAGACATCTGTCAGGAATTTGGTGCTTGGTCTCAAATTAGTTTTCCAAATGGACAATGACCCCAAGCATACTTCCAAAGATGTGGCAAAATGGCTTAAGGACAACAAAGTTAAGGTATTGGAGTGGCAAACCTTCGGCTCCTCACACCGCTGAGATTTGTTAATGCTTACTTGTAAAATAGAATGAGATTTCAGTGTAGCTACCATTTGTAATTCAGTAACTTTATTTGGGTCTTTATATTTATTTTACCTGCTTGCCCAAATCAGCACACATGCGGAAGGATTGCACATTCACCAACTGTGCTTCTGATATTGAACTGGAGAGTGTCAAAGTCAAAGTCATTTATTTATCGTATGCATCGAATAACATCACATCATCCTATGCAGAAAAAAATATTTTGGACATGGCTCAACACATCTATGCAGTGGGCTTAAACGGTTAAAACAATGTAAAGAATTAAAAAAAAAACAATAATACTGACGTTTTAGGGTATGTTAATGTGACTACTACCTTATCCTGGGCAGCTCTGTGCTAATTTGCACTGCCTCATGCTAGAGCTCAGTGCAAAGTTGGAGCCAAAGCCATGACCAAGGCCATTGTAACATAGTTTTACCTAGTTTGTCATGCTTGTCCACATTTCTGAGATTTGTTTACTTTTAAATACACATTTGTATTTGAACATCTTCTAATATGGGTCACAGCAGAATATACAGTGCCTTGCGAAAGTATTCGGCCCCCTTGAACATTTCGACTTTTTGCCACATTTCAGGCTTCAAACATCAAGATATAAAACTGTAATTTTTTTTGAAGAATCAACAACAAGTGGGTCACAATCATGAAGTGGAATGAAATTTATTGGATATTTCAAACTTTTTTAACAAATAAAAAACTGACAAATTGGGCGAGCAAAATTATTCAGTCCCTTTACTTTCAGTGCAGCAAACTCTCTCCAGAAGTTCAGTGAGGCTCTCTGAATGATCCAGTGTTGACCTAAATGACTAATGATGATAAATAGAATCCACCTGTGTGTAATCAAGTCTCCGTATAAATGCACCTGCTCTGTGATAGTCTCAGAGGTCTGTTGAAAGCACAGAGAGCATCACAAAGAACAAGGAACACACCAGGCAGGTCCGAGATACTGTTGTGGAGAAGTTTAAAGCCGGATTTGGATACAGAAAGATTTCCCAAGCATTAAACATCCCAAGGAGCACTGTTCAAGCAATAATATTGAAATGGAAGGAGTATCAGACCACTGCAAATCTACCAAGACCCGGCCGTCCCTCTAAACTTTCAGCTAAGACAAGGAGAAGACTGATCAGTGATGCAGCCAAGAGGCCCATGATCACTCTGGATGAACTGCAGAGATTTACAGCTGAGGTGGGCGAGTCTGTCCATAGGACAACAATCAGTCGTATACTGCACAAATCTGGCCTTTATGGAAGAGTGGCAAGAAGAAAGCCATTTCTGAAAGATATCCATAAAAAGTGTTGTTTAAAGTTTGCCACAAGTCACCTGGGAGACACACCAAACATGTGGAAGAAGGTGCTCTAGTCAGATGAAACCAAAATGGAACTTTCTGGCAACAATGCAAAACGTTATGTTTGGCGTAAAAGCAACACAGCTCATCACCCTGAACACACCATCCCCACTGTCAAACATGGTGGTGGCAGCATGGGCCTGCTTCTCTTCAGCAGGGACAGGGAAGATGGCTAAAATTTATGGGAAGATGGATGGAGCCAAATACAGGACCATTCTGGAACAAAACCTGATGGAGTCTGCAAAAGACCTGAGACTGGGACGGAGATTTGTCTTCCAACAAGACAATGATCCAAAACATAAAGCAAAATCTACAATGGAATGGTTCACAAATAAACATATCCAGGTGTTAGAATGGCCAAGTTAAAGTCCAGACCTGAATCCAATCGAGAATCTGTGAATAGAACTGAAAACTGCTGTTCACAAACGCTCTCCATCCAACCTCACTGAGTTCGAGCTGTTTTGCAAGGAGGAATGGGCAAAAATTTCAGTCTCTCGATGTGCAAAACTGATACCTCAAGCAATGTACAGCTGTAATCGCAGCAAAAGGTGGTGCTACAAAGTATTAACTTAAGGGGGAATAATTTTGCTCGTCCAATTTGTCAGTTTTATATTTGTTAAAAAAGTTTGTAATATCCAATAAATTTCGTTCCACTTCATGATTGTGTCCTACTTGTTGTTGCTTTTTCACAAGAAATTACAGTTTTATATCATGTTTGAAGCCTGAAATGTGGCAAAAGGTTGAAATGTTCAAGGGGTACCATATAATAAACTAATGTTCCAATACTGTATGATAAAAAATTACACTTTATTTTTTTTGAGATTGTTAACATGATTGTGCAAATTTTTCTAATGTTTACTACGATTTGTCAATCTTGTGTATCCACATGAAATTAATTCAGAACAAACTGTTAGTATTGTATGCAGATGGATGTTCCAAAATAAAAACTGGATAGTTATTGAAGATCGACAGTGAGAGACGTAATATTACTGCCTCACAGTGTAGCTGCATCACTGCAGCCAGGTGTTTCATTGCTTGTTGCAGCATACCAACGATGCCCAAGGGTCAAACATGGGGTAGTGCAATTAGTGCAAAAGTACTGCACTGCCTAGATGGGTGGATGTCAGTCAGGGCTGACTTGTTGTGATAAAATCAGGCCACTTCGAGACCTTGAACCTCCAGTAAGTAAGGTCCAAAAAAGCCAGTTTGGCAGCCTATTTTCTTAAAGCCTATCATATCAAGACTTTAAGTGCATTGTAAAATGAATGACACACATAGCTTAAGATGCAGACACATACAGTATAAGGCTATTTTAAAGGCTCGCTTTGTGGCCTTGATCTTTTTAAACCAGAAATTGCAGTAGATTCAAATAATGACTCATAGATTCTGACACTGACTACTGTTCTTCAGAAATGTCAGCTTTCTACCTTTCTCTGGTGTTTGCTCGTTTGTTCGCTCACTCACTAATTAACTAACTAACTCAGTCACTCACTGTCTTACTCACACACTGACTCACTAACTTACTCACTCAATCACTCACACACTGACTCACTGACTTACTCAATCACTCACACACTGACTCACTGACTTACTCAATCACTTACACACTGGCTCACTCACTCACTCACTCACTCACCCATTCACCCACTCACCCACTCAAACAGTTTCAGCTCTCCTTCAACACATGCACAATGTATTCTTTACATTTCATTCCCCTCACCAGTCAATGTCAACCATTGTTGACTGACCTTTCCCACTTATTCTTTATTTAAAGTCCTTGAGAGTTCATTAGTTAGGTGGTTTGCCATTTATGCCAAAACTCATAAAAAGAAAAGGAAAAAGAGAGTGAACTGCATGTCCTGTGGTAAATATTGCAGACCAGGGTTCAAATAGTACTAGAAATGATTTTCACTACTATAGCTGGTTCTGATTAAAATGATTTGGCACAAAGTGTCCAATGAATTGGCTAAAATCCAGGTTAATGCAAAAGTCATATTAAATAATATTTGAACCCAGGGCTAGAAAAATCATCTACCTCTATTTTTCAAGAACCTCCTGTTCTTTGCCTCCACATTTCCCCTTTCAACCCAATGGCATTTCCTTTATTTGCTGCTGTGAATGAAAGCATTATCCAGCCACTTCCTCTCTACCGCGGTAGAGAGTATTGTGAACCAAACCACATACAATGCCATCTAGGTGCCATTTTTAGACCTTCGGTACCACAGTGTCTTTGCTTTTGCTGGGTAAAAGTGGTGGAGAGTGGCACAGAGGGACAATGTTGTCTGGGGCCTTGAAAGTTGAGAGTTTAGTTATTTTTTTCTATCCATTTCCTATGTCTTTGTTGATTTTGTTTCTCTTAAATTTCAAGATGTCTGGCTAATTTTATGTCTAATATTCATGCCCTTGCTTTATTGGATCAACTGTTAGCTGGCTTGGAAGTAGGGCTGGGAGGTATGGCTTCAATTTAATACCCCGATATTTTTCAAATGTTTGACGGTATCCCGGTATTTAAAGGTATTTAATTTTTTAAGTAAAGGGTTGAAATAAATTAATTTGTTTGTTCATTATGATTTTTGTTGGAACACCAATAAACAAGACTGAGTAAGTAAAAGTAGTGCTATTGTTTAAATCTTTATTAAATGCAGGAATACTAATAAATAACTTTGCAACCGCAAAAAAACAAGCCTATCCGCTGTCTATGGCTTTAGTACTGAACCGTGGCATGTCGCACCACCACAGTACTTGCTTAGGTTTATGA
>JACXGM010027418.1:0-14490 GCA_016801145.1 Umbra pygmaea | reverse complement strand
TGGATCTTTAAAATTAGGACACACTCCACGAAGGGATATCTGATCAAAAACCACCAATCACCCGGCTGAGTTTCTGTAACTAATAATCGTGATATAGAACAGAATAAGAAAGTTAAACGAAATAATGAAAATGTTGAGAGAATTGAAGTTAACTGATTAGCCTGTATATATCTTGGCTCACCACCGCCACCTCCTGGAAACTTGGCTTAATATCACAAAATCAAGGACTTTTTTGATTGCTCTAGTCTGTTTCCAGAACTGTCAGTTATACAGCCAATCCATCCGATGCATGGTTTTAGACACTCCCTTCTAATTATAATATGAGGCGAGTAAAACGGGAAATTGGTAAAATGGGTCAATGGTAAAATGGGTAAATTGTTAAATGGGAAAATGGGAAATGTAAAATTGGAAATAGATAAACTATTCAACTGTTAAATGATAAATGGAAAATTAAAATGAAGTCTTTTTTAAATTTACTTTGTTATTTGACGATTGACAAAGTAAAACAATGTATTTTTTAAATTTACTTAATTGGCTTATAGTAGGCAATGGAAATGATAAACATTTAATTATTCTCATTTCCTTTTACTACATTTTGGCGGTCCTGGGATTCCATACCTTACTGCTCTTTTTTGTAACATATATATTGGATTTAAAGTGGTTTTATTTGTATGACCCCACACCTCCACACAATAAGTCATGTATGGAACAGTGAGCGCACAATACAAAATGAGTTTTCTTTCAGAATATTTTTAGTTATATGTAATATTTAAATGGATTGTGACATTTTTCTTTTTACATGTTTTATATGTGGTTTCGAGCATAATTTATGATCTATTATAACACCTAAAAAATTATTTTCAAACACTATTTCCTCATTGTTATTCCTAATTTTAACTGTGTTATTACTCTCATGATTGCTAAATATTATGAACTTAGTATTACTTACTCGATTTCTACGGTTAAGCATTCATACATATTGTCTAAAGTCAATGACATACTTTGAATCAAACTACATTTTAGCGCTGTATCAACATTCACTCTGTTAAAAGTAAACAAATTATATACATCCAATTCCACATCTTGTACTTTCTCGTTATCAAGCCAAGTCTCTCAGACAGCAATCACATTAAATTTGTTAATCTGGCACAAAAAATCCTTAATTTGTATGAAGTTTTTATAGAGACTTCTACTATTAAGATGTATTATTGATAATGCCCCTTCCATTCACACATTTCTATTAAATGTTTCTTCAGTATAATACTCACAACAATTATTATTAACATTTTTGAAAAAGTAGTTATCTGGGTCAATATCATTATCAATCTCATACATTTTCTGATCTGTGTGATTGAAAGTTTTAAAATAAAAATGTTCATACAGTTGCTTTGAAAATTGTCAGACACACAGGGCCCTATTTTAACAATGTAAATGCATGGCGTGAAGCACATGGCGCAAATGCGCTTTGGCCATGTCCAAATCCACTTTTGCTAGTTTGACAAGAATTGTCCAGCTGCGGCCTGTAGCCTATCACGCCTCTCCTCATGCCATGCCCCCCGCTCACGCCAAGCCCCTTGACTAACCTTAGTAACTAGCGCTAGCTACTATGTCGCTACTGTAGTAGCACAACATAATGATTACATCTCCATGGTGGTCTAAATACATCCATTGTTTGTTTAACATTAGTGAATACACAATAAACACCGTGAAGTGACCAGCGACAGTTTGTTTGTGTTGTCGTAGCAACCGGTAGCAACACTGCGCGTTCATGAGCACAAGTATAGTTTGTTCTCTTAATACCTCCAATGGTATAAGTGACAAACTCATGAACTCTCCATTTCATTTTTAAAAAATATTCACTAACGTCAAACATTGCTTTTTCGTTGCTACTTATCGTTTACATGCTTATCTAAATAAACACAATGAACTGAAATACACATAGACAGATTGAGTCCATCTCTCAGTTCATATGGAACAGGACTCCTGTTACATGATCACTATCCTTACATAAGTCATATTTTTTGCATCAACATGTTGTCAACATCAATGCCGACATTTCACCTTTTCTACAAGGGTATGCAAACTTATGAGCACAACTGTAATTAGATAAAACCTCCTATTCAGTAACATTTATTGTTAATCCCATAAATAATTTAATATTCTCTTATTTTGGTCAACCAAATCAAAATAGTTTTTTTCTGTATCTATTTTGACCAATACCGTTTTGTCAACTGCCACCAGACAATAGCCAGAGGTGGTAAAATACTGAGTAAAATAACTTTTCTGAGTAACTCTGAGTTCAAAAGTTTTGAGTTTTAAGTCCCTACTGAGGACCAAAATTATCAGGTAAAGGGTGTTCATATCTTAACGTTAACAATAAAACAAATAGAAGGAGTAAAGAGAATATTAATCATGGTCATCGGTAGGAAACACAAATAACCTTTACCTGATAATTGTGGTCTTCAGGGGTACGTTTAGATTATGTTGTTGGGTAATGGTTAAGGTTAGGATTAGGGTTAGGGATAGTAGATCATTTAAAAAAATGTTATTTATAGTCTGCAGATAGTCTGTAAAGCATCGACAGATACACTTTATGGACTCTCAAGATAAAGTGTTACCGAAATCATTATTTAAAATATGAAGGGATTTTTTTTGTTAAATTGTATACATGAAGTGGAATTGTGGAATTGATTGGGTAATGTATGTTGACATGGAGATCAAATGGTACCCTCTGAAGAGTCTGATATGAATGAGCAATATAAGATCCACAGTCTGTCTGGCGTTGTGACACATTGACGATGCGTAATGTAATTCCTCATAAAACTGAACGCGGCACTGACGACACAAACACACATTTGCACAAACACACACATAGATTTGGAATTACAGACAGACACTCGCTCATTGTACTTCCCTCTCATACAGGAGAATGGATGCAAGTTTCCAGTGGCGGCAATATTAGAGTAGAAAAGACAGCAGCAAAACAGATTTACATTTTGTGGAAAATTGTAGAGCTAGCAAATCTACTTTCATGCTTAGTTGAATCACCACTACTGTTATTGTTTACATTATCAGGTTTCTCATTTTTCTGGACTAGTACAGTGCTTTCATGCATGGTCAAATAGCAAAAATATAACATTGATCACGGTGTGTTCCTTATTTTAATGCTTTAGATTTAGCTTAAATGGAATGACATATCAAATCTGCCTTCACGCTTAGTTAAAGAGAAGTTCCACAGTAAATCATTTTCACAATATAGTATTTGCAAACGTTACCATAGATGATTTATGTCATATACGGTACACGTTAGGTCCTTTTTAATATATCAGATAAAAGCCGATAGTACATTTAATCTCCTTTCGCATCCATTGGGGTGCTTATGTTATCAGTCTGAACCATAGACAGTATAAAGTAATGGACAAAGCATAACAATTCATTCCTATGGAGAGCAAGTGAAGTCAATTAGAAGCACTTTTTCGATCATGCCTGAGAATACTGCGCAGCCTCACGGAGATTGTGATGATGTAGATGTGACGTGAGCAACGTGTCTAAACGTTGTAATTCTTCTCATAGCTTTGCCAAGAGGAATCTGAATCATACTGAATCTTGCCTCTTGCAAAAATGGAGAGTGTGAGTAGGAGTTGTTCATGAGCATAGAAGCAAGACCACATTTTGGTAAGTATTCAGATTCATTATTTTGTCATTTTGACTGTATGCCTCTACGTCTCCCGATTGCCTGTGAGCTTCTTCTCAGTAATACAATAATTTATTTACTGTGCGACAGTAAGTCACGTGGTTATGACACAATAATTAGCATATTTTTACAAAAACGCCTACAGGGCCGTAATGTGAGATACAAGGTATTGGAGCCTTTTATACATTGTTGTGTTTCTTTAGTAATAAACAATGGACAAATAGTCTTTAAACAATTCAGATGTAAAGTGATTTGCTGTCAAAGTGACCGTAAAATGAATGGGAGTCTATGGAATGCTGGAATGGAATGAAGATCATGCCTTGTTAGCCTCAGAATCTCCCACTAGGGTCTGGCTGCAGACCTCACGTGTCAGGCTGCTTCCGTTGCAGGCTCCAGTGTCAGGCTGCCTCCGGTGTCAGGACCGGAAATAACAAACTTTTCCAATAGTATCTGTCTGCAGCCTGCAAGACTTCAAGCCACGACCCTTCAAGTTACACCCACTTCCGAAATTACCGCGAGACTAGTAAATAGCGTACATATAACACATGTTAAATGGAGTTAACAGCAAGGTTTCTGAGTGGTTAAGGTTAGGGTAAGGGTTTGGGTAAGGCTTAGATCGAATTAACTGCAAGGTTTTTGAGTGGTTAAGGTTAGGGAAAGGGTTTGGGTAAGGCTTACATCGAATTAACTACGAAACAAAAAGTTTGTTATTTCCGGTCCTGACACTGGAGGCAGCCTGACACTGGAGCCTGCAACGGAAGCAGCCTGACAGGTGAGGTCTGCACCTCTCGAATCTCCCCATAGAAGCTTCAACTTCCGGGTGCAAGCCTAGCCCCTTGGTCTGAACTTGATTCCCACAAGGTCCCCAATTCCAAGCAAACTTAGTGCCCACCCCCTGCATTAAACAAATCTATTTTTTTGTTTTGTATCTAAGAAAGGGGCTGGGAAAATAAGATTTGATCTTCATCCAGCTCTTTTCCAATCATGGATAATGTTATGATTATTTTTATTTGGTTCAATTATAAAAAAATTGTCTTTGTCCATGAGAAAAATAAAATATTATGAAATGAACTCTACCACCATTTCAGTGTCATTAGTTTTTTATTTATTTGAATGTGGGTTGCCTGAGAACTGTTTTTAAAATAGTCTGATTGGAATAGTGTGAATACGTTTTATTTAACCATACATGTAACCCTCATTTACCCTATTTTTCTGTTCACTTTGGAACATGAATTGTTTCACTCATTACCAACTGAACTCATCTAGATTCTGAACTTAAATAATATGTATTACTACTGTACATACATACGCTGTTTATATGCTGCCCAACCTTATTCCTGGAGATCTACCGTCCTGTAGGTTCTCTCCAACCCTTGTTGTGGACAACATATTTTAGCTTTCCTTTTTTTCCTTATTTTTAAGAAAATTAACTAAATTAGGGTTGAAGTGAAAACTTACAGGATGGTAGATTTCAAGGAACAGGGTTGGGCAGCCCTACTCTACATACTGTATACTCAGTAATAATATTACTGTTTATATACTGTATAGACCTAGGCATCCTGTGTTTCTCCCCATCATCATCTGCAGTACTACTGTACATACATATACTGTTAATATTCTCTACATACTGTATATTCAGTCATAATATTACTGTTTCTCTTCCCATCATCATCTGCAGTACTTTCTCCACCTGTCGCTACCTTTTGGCACAAAGGTAAATTATGCACACCAATCAGATGCTAAACACTATATTTCAAGACACACTGTTGATTCTCTAAGACATTTCAACAGGTCTCCAATAGTTACTATTGTCTGTATATAATTATTTTTCGCAATGCAGAAAACCACATGGATTTAGTCTAAATGTTTCCCTTTGTCATATACAGGTTACCTGGAGCCTTTCCAAAGTGCCCTGCTGAAATCCCCCCCTGAATAGGCTCTGTTTTGGCTACACAGGCATTAGAGAGTGGACTCATCTTGCTGTCATGGAGCACAATGAAATTGTTGGAAGGAAATAAGCTTTAACTCTACAAGGTAATGCATCTTTAAATACACTGCTAAAAAAATTGAGCACACAATCATCACATGTGGCGTGGCTGAAGAATCAGCGACAGCCCAAGAATACTCAGGACCATGGACAGTGCACTGCAAGAAAAGCACTCAGAATGCAGGAAAAGGAAGGAGGTGTAATAGTCCAAGGAATCTGGGTGAAAAAGGAACTAAACTGACACTTGATAACTCTGATGATGTCCACACATCTGTCCCTTGTACATTGATGAGACAGTTGGTTACTTAAGGAGGCGTGGGGAAGACTAACGGGTGTTTGATGTATTTTATGTGTTCTTTTCTTGCACTATACAGACGCAGAAGATTAAGTGTGCCAGATGATTAAAGGGAGATATACAAATCCCTGGGCAGCGGGTGGACGCCAGGAGACATTTCTGTTGTCAGCGATATTAAGCTGAGTTTTTTGTTGGTGCCCAGTTTGTAATAAAATCCTTATGGGATTAACTGTGCTACCTGCGTTGTGTCCTCTCTCACTGTCCTGTGACATTTGGTGGAGGATGAAGGCAACTGGAGAAGAGGAGGCACAGACTTAGACAATCCTCAGTTGCAGGTTAGCCACGCACAAAGGGCGCACACGTTCTGTTGTAATCCGTATTTAAAAGTGTCGAGGGGAGAGTTCAACCTACACAAAGGATCAAAGACGACATTCCATGGAGGAGTTACTTGGAACAGCTGGCCCAACTAGCCACACATCAACAACTGCTCGCTTATCAGATGACAGCGGCCCTCGAACAAATTATGTAGACCCAACAATAATTGGCCACTCTAATTGGACGAGAAGTAACTCTGCCTCCACCTGAGATCCTCAAGCTACATGGGCCACGCTGCTCACCAAACTCTGACCTCGTGACGAAGTGGAGGCCTACCTCAATGCGTTTGACATTGTTGCGGAGCATCAGGGATAAAAGCAGAACAACTGGGCGTTAACATCCAGCCAAATCTTACTGGAGAGGCCCAACACGCCTATCTAACCCTTCTAGCTTTGGAGGCACATCACTATCCACGCCTAAAGGAAGAGATCCTGGGACAGATAGGACTTTCTCGGGTAGCCGCAACACGTCAACTTCACAAATGGCGATATACACACAGGGAATCCACCCGGGCCCATTATGCACAAATCCGCCACCTGGTGGATAGGTAGCTGTTACCCACCTAGCTTACCCTGGCCCATATTGCTATCGACAGGTTTCTTTGCCACCTACTGAATGACCAACGACGGGCAGTTGATCAAGGAGCGCCAACCACAGCGCGGGAAATGTTAGAACTTGTAGAACTTCAATTGGCGGACGAGAGGGAGAGAAGCCAAACTTGCCTTTCAACCCCCTGGAAATTGGGGGATAAGCGGAACCCCAACCCTGGCCCTTGGGACATGCCTAAGTCTCTAATGATGGTCTCACACACCTTGGTTTTTGCTCCAAGTCTTGCAATGTAGAAGAAGGGAGAAATGCATGCCGAAGAGGGTTGAAGCAAGGAGGCACCCTTACTTCACACCGCTTTTGATGTCAAATCGTTCGGACATACATCCATCGTACTGTACGGTTACCTTCATACTGTCGTGGAAATATTTAATCATGCTGTGAAGCTTCATGGGGGGCATCCAATCTTCAGGAGGATGTTGAAAAGCCCATCCCGGCTAACCATGTTGAAGGCCTTGGTCAAGTCTATAAAGGCGATGTAGAGGGGTTTCTGCTCTTCCCTGCACTTCTCCTGTAGTTGGTGATTGGAGAAGATCCTGTCCACTGTAGAACATTCTGCTCGAAAGCTACATTGGGAGTCTGGGTAGACGTGTTTTGCCAGCTGTTGGAGATGCACTAACAGCACACTGGCCTACAGTTTGCCCACAATGCTCAAGAGGGAGGTGCCTCTGTAAATATTGCAGTCGCTCCTTTCGTCTTTGTTCTTACACAGGGTGATGATATTGGCGTCTCTCATGTCTTGTGGAATGCCACCTTCACTCCAACACTGGCAAAGGGTGTTATGCAGATGCTGCAGAAGAGTGGTCTTGCAGTGCCTAATCAGGTCTGGGGGGATGCCATCACTCCCAGGGGCTTTGCCATAGACTAAGCTGTTGATAGCCTTGCTGTGTTTTGCCAATGTTGGTTCAGTGTCTAACTCCTCTATGATGGGCTGATGATCAATGGCATCCAGTGCGCAGGTGACAACAATGTTCTCTCTAGAGTAGAGTTTTGAATAGTGTTTTACCCATATCTCCATCTGATCTGGTTTTGTCAGTAATCCGCTTTCCGCAGCTGGGGTGCTGTTTAGCTCTGAGTTGGTCCGAGAGCTTTTTTGATGCCCGCGTACATGCCTCTGATGTTACCTGTTGCTGTTACATTCTGAATGTTGTGACAGAGCTGCTTCCAGTGGTTGTTGGTGCATCTTCTGATACTAAGTGCTTGAAGTGTCTTCCTACCAGGTGAGTGCTTGTATTCAGCAAGGGCAGCATACTTTGCTTCAATAACAGGGGTCAACTCCACAGACTTTGCATTAAACCAGTCACAGTTCTTGGATGTCTTTCTCTCAAAGGTAGCAAGAGCTGATTTCTGGCATAGGCGCTGATGAGTGTAACTGGTCCCTTAGAGGTCAGCAGGCATTCTGTACCCTTGTCACCTGGTTTAACCATCTCCAGCAAAGTGTTCCTCACTGTAAACCCTTCTTTGTGCTCTCTTCAGTCCTGCGCTCTGTCCTTGCCAGAAGATTTGTAAAGTTTCTTGCAGAGCAGTTATATATCTAACTTCAGTCTCAATAGCTCGTAATTAAAGACTGCTGTCTTGCTTACGTCGCTGATGTTCTGCAGGTCGCAGAGTCCAGTTGTTATGGTGCAGATGTTCCAACATTCTAGTTTGAGAGCTGGTCTCTTATTAATATTATTATTAATGCATGGTGCAGAAATTGTGGTCTGCTTGCCGGACAGCAGCTTACTGGCCGGGGATTCCCCAACTGTGAAAGGCGGCGGTTCAATGTGACCTGAGAGCTGCGGGATATTGGGAAAAACTTGCGGTGGGTCATTTTGATCCGAGGGCTGCGGGAGGGTAAACAGTCTCCTGTGTGTGAACATGATCGTCGAGACTCAGAGGGCCTCGGTGGCAAAAGAGAACAGACTCCTGGTTAGACCACAATGACTTGTGTGCGATAGTGTAGTCAACATTAACTGTCACGACAGATCAGTCTTTGTCAAGGCTGCAAATGGCATGTAATGCAGGGTGATATATTGGATCTTGGGATCATAGTGTGATCTGTGTAAGGTGTGTGTGTGTGTATGTTGTGTGCAATAAACTTTAGCACCTGGACTGTCTCTGATAGTGTTTCTGTGTCGTAATGCTTCCAACTAGGGCCATTGTGAGGACCAGAACAATGTTAATGTGTTGAACAAATGTTTTCTACTCAAAACAAACTAAAAGACCTTTAAGTGTATGTGTGATGCTATTTGTTAGATCTTTTTAAGCTCATTGAATCATCAAGTAAATTAAGCCCAAGACACAATTGCTATGTATATTTTCCATTTTTGACAAGGGTCTGATCTTTTATAAATGGGCAGAGAGTGGCTATGATCTGATATACATTGTGTGATGCACATAAATACACAGTGAAAAGAAGTAAGACTCCCCATGTTAGTAAGGGAACAGTCAAACACAGGGCTTTTCAAGTCAATGTGTGTATTCCATTTGTAATACACAGGTACAAGTCATGACTTTCATTTGTGATACACAGATACACATTGCGGTTTAATACAAGATGAGGATGTACTAAGAAAACAACAACACATCTTTCATAGACATTATTTTCACACTGTCAAACATATACATGTTAAAATGAAGACATTGCTAAGGAGATGAATTCCTAGTTAATTTCAGGGATGCTTGTATCCCTGCACATTTCTTCCAGGTACATAGTCATAGCAATGTTATCTTTGTTGTTTATTTTTAACTCTGCATATTCTTTGGGAGGCAGTTGATCATATTGCATCAGTATGTCTAGTGCAGGCATGATACGTATGATCCTATGGTTGTAAGGTAGCAGAGTCATGGACCATAGATCAGAGACCTTATCACAGAGTGCTGTACGCACCTTCTCTGTGACTTACAGTGTGGGAATGAAACAAAACACATAAAAAGTCAGTTAGCATAATCCAGGAAATATCCAATGAACACAAGCCTATCTGCTATGTCAAGCTTGTAACTCTTCAATTCCTGGGAATACATAATACAGACTGGGGTTATGAGCTGTGGAACTGTGTTGCTGTGTTACTTGGTTGCTGTGCATGTATATATGGTACATTCTGAACCCTGGGTGTTTAGCTGACTCTTGGTTGACTGTGTGATCTGTGGTTGGATAGCCGCTCCGTGGTTTGATGCCTGGTTGTATAGCTGAGTGGTGGTCGGGTGACGGAGCCCTGTTTGATTTAGATGGGCTGTGGTTGGATAGCTGAGCCATGGTTGGATGACCGAGTCCTGCATGCCTACAGCAACAGCACTCTGCTAATTCAGGGGCAAATGTGGATGCCAATTATTTTCTTTTTAATACAAGGACACACATCTTACCAAACATGTGAAAGTGTCCTATGGTGCTTTCTGAGACAGTGGAGGTCAAATTAGGTGATGACCTGGCCCCGAAGCAACAACAAGAACTAAACAGGTTTGTGGCCCAACATTTCGAAGTGTTCTCTGCCCACCCGGGCCGGACACACGTATTACAAAATCAAATTATCACTGAACCCGGGGTCGTTATTCGCCAAAGGCCATATGGTATACCGGAAGCCTGGAGGGAGGAAAGTGGAAGAAATGTGTGCCATGGATATTGTGGAGGAGTCGCATAGCCCTTGGTTCAAACCAATCATCATGGTGTAAAAACTGGCCGAGATACTCCGCAAAACTTAATCTGGTCTCCAAGTTCGATAGCTACCCCTTGCCATGAGTAGACAAACTGAATCAACAGCTGGGGGGAGCTAAATATATGCCCTTTGGACTGCACGGGCCCCAGCCAACTTCCAATGTCTAAAGGACAATGTTATAAGACTCCACCGGAAATATGCTACAGCGTGTCTGGACAATGTAGTCTTTCATGCTGAGTAGCTGGGAGGTCCACTCAGACCGTCTCTGCAAAGTTCTAGTGGTGTTGTGTCAGGCAGGACTCACCATTAACCCACGCAAGTGACATCTAGGCCTGTCTGAAGCCAAATACCTGGGGTATCTAATTGGGAGGGGCTTCGTCAAGCCCCAAATGGAAAAGGTAGAAGTGGTGACCCAATTTCCTTCTCCCTGAACCAACCCCAGGTACGTGTTTTCTTAGGTTTAGCCAGTTACTACCAGCGTTTTGTTCCTAATGTCTCTGTTGTAGCTTTACCTCTAACAGAGGCCACCAGGAAAAACCAACCCAAGAAGGTAATGTGGACCCCTGAGATGGACACTGCATTCGGGAAATTGAGGGACCACCTGTCCTCCTACCCAATTCTGCACAAGATCCCCCATGACACCATCCAGCGTCTAATCATGAGCATGCTTAGACATTGTTGGGAATGCATACAGGCATGTGAGGGCCACACACACTACTGAGTCCCATTTTGGGCCTTGTTTTAACAATCTAAATGCACAGCATGAAGCGCATGGCACAAGTGTGCTTTGGTTGTGTCCAAATCCACTTTTGCTAGTTTAACGGTGGAAAAAAGTATCCATTCACCTGGCGCATGGTTCAAAAGGGTTGTTTCTTCCGTCTTCATTAATTAATGGGTGCGTTTTTGGCATAACATACAATAAACCAATCGGAGTGTCATTTCTCATTCCCTGTAAGAGCCAGGCACGTTTGTACCTTGGTGCATTGCTATTATGATGGCGGATTTGCACCGTACTATTTTTTATTTGTAATCTTTTGCATTTTTTTGTTTTGCTGCTGCACTTCTCTGTGTGTGTGCGCGCTGTGCATTATCCTGGTTGCATTTGACAAATTTGCTGTGCTATTGACTTTAGACCAGGTTTTTCTTGGTCAATGGCGCGATCACTTTCCAAAGCCTCAAGATAGCACTAAGCCAATAATTATCCTGAATACACCTCTCTGTAAGACCAGCACGCCCATGGGTGCAAAGGTGGGCGCAGGTGCATTTGCTATTTCAACGACGTGGGCGCTGAACGGGAAAGTGACTACTCCGTCGGTCTTAATCTAGCAAAAACACTTGCGTACGGCTTTGTGCTGCGCTGTGCCAGGTGCAAGATAGGGCCCTATGAGTTGCAGCATTAATGACTATGAGTATGAATCCAGCCCTAAATTTTTTTGCCATTTTGGTTTCGACTCTCCGATGTTACATAATTTTTCTCTCAATTAATTACACATTGTACAGTAAAGATTATGATACTTAAAATGTTTCAGACCTGATTTGAGTGTTCCCTACATTTTTCTGAGCAGTGTATAATTACTTTCACAAAAAAGGTGTATGAAAAGGTAATGTGGCTCAGTGGTTAAGGAGATAGACTTGAAATTATAAGGCTACCAGTTTGATTGCTGAGTGGGCCAAATTGAGGTGCCCTGAAACAAGGCACTTTACTCTTAAGTTGCTCTAGGGGATGTCCCTGTACTTATTATAAGTTGCTATTAATAAGAGTATCTGCTAACTTACTAAAATGTTTAAGCTGTTAAGTTACGCTTCCTTCCCTATACAAAACTTGTCCTCTTATCACTTAATTATTTTTTTAAATTCTGACCTTGATGGTAGGTTTCTAGGTAGGCTTTTTGACAACTGTGCAGGAGACAACTTTCTAAGCTTTTCTTAGAACAAGTTACAAAGTGTAACAATTTAATGGATTAGTGAGTGCAAATGTTTGATGGGTACTGTAGCTAAAGGTGTCTGGTAACATTTTAACAGCATAACCATGTGTTTTCCAGGGATTCCGAAATACAAGAAGATCTTCTGCAAACTGTTGAAACAGTGGGTGGTCAAGAAGGTGTATGAGACTCGTACACACCAATTTCGTCAGAGTCTGGTGCAGCTGGCCATTGACTGCAAACAAGAGTTGGTATTGTCCACGGAGTGGAGGGGGGCAGTGGGCAGACTCCACCAATAATTTATAGTAAAATGTATATAGTTATAAGGTCGTCACGTTCGGTGTCCAATGCACCCACAGCAGCATCTACCAATTCCAATTATCCTGACACACATGAACGCAGCACTCTTTCAGATCGCAATCACCGGAATACTAAACACCTGCACCCAGTCACCAGTAGTATATAGCCATGTCACTGTTTAGTACTCTTTGCGAGGTATTGTCATTCCAGATCTACTGAGCGTTTGAAAGTATTGTTTGTCTGAAGTGTTATTGACCTACTGCTTTGTATTTTTACTCCTGAGATCGCCCAGCCCCAGTGTACTTCTGCCCGTGATATTCCTGTGCCTGACCTGTGCTGCCTTTATCGTGTACCCGACTTTGGATCCTGTTTCTGTGCCTCTGCCCGTGACTATCAGTGTATGACCCCAGCCTGGAAAACCATTTTGTAGAAGGATCCTGTCACTGTACCTCTGCCCTGTTTATTCTGTGTACAGAAGCTTGCCTGTCCTCACCTTGTTGTCAAGTGCCTACGAAACAGTTATTTCTGTCATTACCTATTACTACATTAAAACCCATTATTCTACAGTCCCTGTGTGTGGAGTCGTTACAATAGTATCCTGGACACAAACTTTACATTTCTGTATACATCTAATAAGGGATTCTTTCAATATTATTCTGAAAGATTTTATTTTTACACATTGAAAGGTAATTTTCCTAAATTTATTTGAGCCTTTTATATACTGTATGTGCATTTTGCGATATCAGAAGGTTTTTGAAATAAGTATCTATAGCAACCTGTAATGACAGGTTTCTGTTCCAGGCATCTGTTGAATGTGAATTTTAATTGCTTTTATGTAATTAAATTAATGAATCACCTCTTTACATTGCATTTTTCCTCTGACAGATTCCTATCCTTCCCCATAGTTATAGACACAATGTTTGAATGTAGATAGTCCAAATATGATATGCTGCACAGTCTCTCATGGAAAAGTGTAAGTGAGCACATCTATAGGATATGATGTATAGAGTAAAGAATAGATCGCCATTGTCAAATAAATGTTCAAAGCATTATGACAAAATGTGGGAAAAATACACTAGTTAGAGCTAATACCTATTTTAATTTAGTTTTGTATCATATTTCTAAACTAGAATTGGTACAATTTCTGGGGAAATTGTGTGAAGTGTTCTTGCAGCCACTAGTAGCATGATTAGCTTCTTACAGCATAGATCATTAGATAACATTAAAGACCAGTAGAGGCTATAGAGACCAGTACAGATCAGTACATATCAGTAAAGACCAGTAGAGACCAGTAGAGACCAGTACAGATCAGTAGATATCAGAGAAGACCAGTAGAGACCATAGAGACCAGTGAAGACCAGTAGAGACCAGTACAGATCAGCAGATATCAGTGAAGACCAGTAGACACCGTAGAGACCAGTACAGATCAGTAGATATCAGTAAAGACTAGTAGAGACAATTACAGATCAGTAGATATCAGTAAAGACCAGTAGAGACCAGTACAGATCAGTAGATATCAGAGCAGACCATTAGAGACCATAGAGACCAGTGAAGACCATTAGAGACCGTAGAGACCAGTACAGATCAGTAGATATCAGTGAAGACCAATAGAGACCAGTACAGATCAGTAGATATCAGTAAAGACCAGAAGAGACCGTAGAGACCAGTACAGATCA